>JAQNDB010000152.1:0-125530 GCA_029204045.2 Tillandsia leiboldiana | reverse complement strand
CGCGGCATCATCAAAAATCGCAAAGTATCGAGCCAGCCAATCCAACCCAAGAACTACATCAAAGTCCCCTCGCTGTCTCAAGACCAACATTCCACTAACATAATCCAGAACTCGATCTGCATCGGCAGGACCAACAACACTCCTCCACGTGCAAAGAGATCGGGGAAACTAAACCTCTCGTTGCATGTGGTAAAAGCCCTACCTCTAACCCATATGATGATGCAAACTGATCTACTAAAGAAAAGAATGCAATGCTCGTTTAACAAATCAGACAAGACCAAATGCCAGTAATAAATCTACCTTCCACCACACACAGTCAGCCGTCAGCAAATCCCCCCGCCAGTGCTAGCCGCCCTGATCACTCAACATCGGCTGTCTCTCACCAGAAGGGTGGGGAGGCGAAACTCGGTCTGCCTGGGGACACCTATCGATGAAGCTCTCCGGTCGCAGCTGGGAAGGTGGCAGGAACAGATGCCTGAAGCGGTGCCGCTGATGTCGCCAAAAGGGCATGAAACTCGTAAGTGCCCGGCCTTGACCACAGCCAAAACACCTCCCCACCTCTGATCACAGGTGCCGGGGAAAATGCATGATCCCCACAGAATACAACTGCCAGGGACCCGTAACTGTCGCGGCTGAGGCTGGAGCCGTCTCTGAAGTCGTGATCGCGACCTCTGCTGGTGATGCGGTAGGGGCCCAATGCTGAAGGAGGTGCTACCAAGGTCCGAAGGGGCACGTAGATCGGATGTGCCTGGTCCCCCATCGAAAGCATCGACCCTCCCTCAAGCTACAGGTATCAGATGGATGCTGCCCCTACAGAAAAACAACCAGGACAACGCCGAGACTGCGAGGCTGCTGCTGCGGTGGCCTCTGAATCCTACCAGGTCCTCGTCGATCAAGACGCCCACGGCCAGGAGGCTAGGGCCGCGGGGTCGTGATGGTCTCCCTGAAACTGGCCTGTCCATCCTCATCGGGGGCTGGGCGTTTTCCTGTCTGGACGTTGCTCTGAAGCCCCGCCCCTCGCCAACCGTCAAGTCACCCTGCCGCGCCAGTAACTTGCTCCAGGCGCTGGTCCTGACAAAAGATCCTCGCCACTAACTGGGTACCAAAGCCCGCATTCTCCCAACTTGGCCGATACCACGCCCGCTCGACTCCTCAAAAGGTGCGGGGGTACCCCCGTGTGGATGAACGACGACGCGGGACACATCCTGCCACAAGTGTAAACCAAAAAACAGCAACAAAACCCCACCAAGACCCAAATAGCGAAAGTCCAAAGCATCCCCCTATTTCTCTTTTATGCACTTTATGTTGTCTGCAACACATAATGCTTCAACAGAAATAGGGTATAAGTATATCCCAAATGTTCACTCACTTTCGGAAGAGTCAAGGAAAAAGAAAAGACTTTAACAAAATATCACGCCACTCATGCCCTACCTAACTCCTTCTGCAATCCTAGGTCTGCAAAGAATAGGGTTTTTATCTAAGTCCACAACTCTGAGACCCTAGCATCCCTAACCTCTCAATACGGCATACTCTAAAACTCAATCTGTCACGCCCCGGTGTAAACCAGAACCCGGGCCCGTCCACAGATCCGCCGTGCACACAGAATTTCCCGTGTACACGAAGCGTGGTAACCTGCTCAGAAATAAAAGATATAATAAGGAGCATAAACAGAGCTAAAATAAAACTACTACATCTCAGACTACAGCTGGAAAGTAAAAGCATAATAAAACTCTCAAAATATACAAGTCTCTCCCAGCTCACGAAATAAGTACAAACAGCTGGCAAGAGCCAGACCAAAATAAATACAACTGTCTGAGAAAAGAAAAGGGTACAACTGGTACACGACCTAAGCTTGAAGTCGGGGGTAGATGAACTACCTATCCGCTATCTGCTTGCCTCGCTCTGCCCGAGACGGCCCTACAACTCCCGCAGAAGACTCTGCAAAACAAACGGAGAAAAGAAGAGAAGGACATGGGGGGTGAGAACTACTATATAAACAGCAGTCTCCCCTAGTGTGGCAAACCTCAAACCCTGACGGCCCACTAGGACAACTAGAGGCAAAAAGGGAAAAACAATAGTAAGCTATAAAGGCTACTGATAAGGAAAACTATCACTACTATGCCTCAAAATGCAGTATCTAAAGAGATGACTGTATGAATGCATCAGAAAACTGTATCTGTCCAAATACCCAATCATGTGCCACCAGTACAACTGGCATTGCCTGCTCAGCGGAATCTGCACACAAGGCTCGAAACCGCGGGATCGGCCCGCACGGCTCGCATCCCAACATCAGTATCAGACCGGCACACAAGGCTGGGTCCGAAAAGCCCACCTCCGGAGTGGCACTCGAGGGGAGCGACCCCACACGAGTATAGTATCTCAGTAACAAGTATCTCAGTAACCAGTATCTCAGTATAGCAGGACTTTGATCATGACTATGATCAAAGTGGAAAAATCCATCCACTAATGAAACCCCAATCCCCAATCTGGTGCAATAATACTCAATAAGTGGGAAACTCCATCCACTAGAGTAATCTGATACCCAATCTGATGCATAAGTAAAGTATCCGGTCAACCGCCCAATGTCCGCGGTCGCCGCAACAATCCCTCAAGTCCAATCTGATAAAGTAATCAACATCTGGCTAACCGCCTACTGTCCGCGGTACCACAATGCCCCACGATCCATAATCGAGTCTAATCTGACCCCGACTCGATGACCTCGACTACACTATCCCATACCCTTGCTCTAACTCGAGCAATATGCAACTGAATAGAAAGGAGAACAACTAAACATGGTTTCTCCTAAGTCATGTCCCAATATGTAGTGTAGCAGAAAAAGGTGGCCTAGCTAGATGACCATACAAGCATGCAAAGTCCTTTACTTGATAAAGCAATTACAAGTATTCTAACTTTTACAAAACTAAGTGCATGGGACCTCCAATGTACATGATGCATAATACATGATCCAGGATACAATCTTAATACATGATCGACTAACAATAGGCTTCTCAAGATGCGAGCCCTAACCACGTGCTTCCACAAGAATAATGAATTTCCCTAACACTTTGCTTTTCAAGATACAATCACTTTCACTATGTTGTTGCAAAGAGAGGAACTCACTAACAATTAATCTTTCCAAATATGAACTCTAACCACATGCCCAAACCTTCCATTATACATACAACATGATTTGGATTAGCATGATTCCAAGTGTTTAAACTACACCTCTAAAGCAAGGAAACACAACTTACTAACATTTAGTTCTCTAACCATGCAAGTAGTAACAATGAATCCGTGATCTCATACAAGCATGCTAGGTCCATTACACAATTCTAACTAGCAACATGATCAAGCAACACTCTAATATGCCTAGTGGGAAATCAAAAGTAGGAGGTTTACAACAACACCCACCTCGAGCGCTAAATCCTGGTCCCAAAGGTGATGTCCACGCTCGGTCCAAACAACCTCCACAAAACTGTACAACATTCCCCAAAAGAACAAACAACATTAATCACACAATACAACCCAAAATCTGTCCCAATTACAGCAGTCCACTATATGTCTGTTTTCACCTGCAAAATATGCCCGGAAAAACCCAAGATAAATACTGACATGATCCTTGCGACAAACCCGTCGAAACGAGTACCTGCACGTTCAATTCCGAGTTTTCTACGCTGAGTTACAAATTCTGCAAGAGCAACACCACAAACCAAACTGTACCAAATTTCTGTGTCAAAGAACTACAGTGAAAGGAGATCTTCACCTTCGAGACAAATCCAGAAAAATCTGAGAAAAATCCAGGAGATTCCTTGTGAAAAGTAGATGAAGTTTTCCTTTTGAATCGCCTCGATCCGCTGCCTGTGCGCTAAGATACGGCTAGTTCATCGCAGCGCTGTCTAAAAATCCTCGAAGGAAAATGGGTCAAATGGGTGCTCAGAAAACTCCAAGGTCAGCATGGAAAATGAGGAACCTCAAAACACCGGAGTTGAAGTCCTACCCGTCGAGAGTCCAACGGCGCAAGAATCGCCGGAAAAGGAGGTCAGGGTGAGTCGGGGGAGCCCAAACAATGAGAAGGGGCGAAGCGGGTCGCCGGAGAACGAGCGTGGCGCCGCGCCGTAAAATCGCGAACCTCGGGATGCGTGCCTCCAAAAATCCTCCAAGTCCTCCAATGGATAGTGCACTGTGAGAGGGAAAAGTCTTCTGGAGAACTCTCTGCGAAAAGGGGTCCAAAAAACCCAAAAAGGAAACAGGGAAGCCTATTTATAGGCTCAGCCCAAACAATGTGGGCCGGACTTTCGGGCGCAAGATTCGGGCGCACTGCGCCCGAAAGTCCGGTCGGACGGTTCCCATCCGACGCGCCCGAATCGCCCTGGTGCTGCCACGTGTCCCTGCAACAGGAAACAGCGGTGCAAGGCTCCCGCCGCGCGCCACGCGTGCCTCACGGTCAACGGCGGTAGGTACGGCCCGCCAATGGCGGGCCGACACGTGGACCGCACTCACCCGCACTCGAGTGCTGCCGACAGCGCCGCCTGGCGCCTCTGCGCGCACGGCGCCCCGAGGCGCCCCCCCGTGCACTCCGTGGACCGCGCCCTAGTGAGCCTGCCAATGCCAGGCCGACACGTGTCCAAGCACCCGGTCCACCGAACCCGCACAACTCAATGGTCCGCGCCGCGTGCGCCGGCCACTCCGGGCACGCCACGCGTCCCCCGCCCGCGGTCCATGCACCGCCGCGCCTTCCCGTGGACCGAGCTGCGTGAGCCGGCCAATGATAGGCCGCCACGTGGCTCCAGGCCGGTCCACGGTCACCCCCATGCACCGAAAATTCCCGAAAACTTCCGGAAGCCCGTTTTTGGTCATCCGGACTCCAAATTTAACAAGCAAATAGCCATTTTCAAGCGTTTTTCCGCGCTGAATCCAAATCCAACCTCTGTTTGGCCCAAATCCTTTTCTAAAATTCGGCAAACGCAGCCGAAGTCCAAATCAGCAAAAGATACCTCACAGGGTCCATATGTGGCATCCCTTTGATGCACTATGGGCCAGGCACACCAACAAAAGGTGTTCTACACAATGGATTCACCAGAAAAGTTGCATGAAATTCTGGACCACTACATCCTCCCCCACTAAAAGGAGTTTCGTCCACGAAACAAGAAAAACAACCAGACGTACCTCAACCGGAAGCTTCGAACAGAAAAGGGTAGGTACCTTTCATAACCATCTCTAGCTCCCAAGTAGCCTCACGCTCATCGTAATTGCTCCACAAGACCTTCACATACGGAATGGCCCGGTTGCGCAATTCCTTCACCTCACGAGCAAGAACTCGCAACGGGCGCTCCTCATATCCAAGATCCTCACCGATCTCCAAAGAGGTGAAGTCGGTCATATGCGAAGGGTCCGATAAAACGAGGACTAAACTTCCCACGAACTCCAAATCTCCGGACTTCTTCCGAAGGCGAGACCTTCAAAGACTTGATCACCAATCTGAAGCTCTAGGTCTCGCCGCCGAGTATCGGCGTAGCTCCTCTGACGGCTCTGGGCCATCACAAAATGTCGGCGAGCTAATCTGGCTTTCTCCTCTGTCTCCAACAGTAAGTCCGGTCCCAAAGTCCTCCTCTCACCCACGTCACCCCAATACAAGGGCGACCGACACATACGTCCATCCGCGCCTCGAACGGAGCCATCTGAATGCTCGCCTAATAGATGCCGTTGCACACAACCTCAACCACTGCTAAGTGCCGGTACCACTCTCCTCCAAAATCCATGACGCATGCTCTCAACATGTCCTCGAGGGTCTGTAAGGTGTGCTCAGGCTGTCCATCGGTTTGTGGGTGGAACGCTGTGCCACATCGGAGCTGGGTCCCCCAAGGCTGACTGTAGACTCCCTCCAAAAGTGATACAAGCCTCGGGTCCCTATATATCCTAGTACTACCAGAATAAATGGTAAAAGGTGTATAATGGGCCCCTCACAACTCTGGTCTCTGTACCGTAGTACTCTCGAGCTGTCCTGTGCAAAATCCCCTATATGATCTGCCTGAAGCTGTGATCCGATCCTCGTCAAGTGGGGGTCCTCACTCTGTGTCTCCCTAATCCTGGCCAACAGAGTGGGGCTGCAAGATCATAGACATGAGTCTAGCAGAGACCCCAGGGAATACCATCTCAATCTGTAGATGCCTCACTGCTCCACTAGCGGTGCCTGCCACGTGATCAACATGCTCAAACTCTTATGATCAGTGTAAATATCACAGTGCTCTCCGTATAGGTAATGCCGCCACAACTTCAACGCGAACATCACAGCCGTAAGCTCCAAATCATGAGTAGGATAATTCTTCTCATAATCCTTTCATTGCCGTAAAGCATAAGCAATTACCCTACCATGCTGCATCAAAACACATCCCAAACCGCTGGGAGAGGCGTCACTGCAAATCATAAATCCATCGTCCCTCGCTGGCAATGCCAGAAGTGGTGCCCAAATCAAGTTCCTCTTCAGTTCCTTAAAGCTCAGCTGGCACCGTTCAGTCCAAACAAACCTTATTCCCTTCCTTGTCAAACTGGTCAGGGGAAAAGGGCAAAGAGCTTCGCAAAGCCCTCCACAAATCGACGGTAATGACCCGCTAAGCCCAAAAGCTATGGACCTCAGTAACCGTCGTCGGTCTAGGCCAATCCCGAACAACAACAATCTTCGTCGGGTGAACTGCCACTCCTGCGGCTAACACAAAGTGGCCTACAGATGCAACCTCCTGAAGCCAAAATTCGCACTTTTCACCCTCGGCATACAGCTTCTTCTCTCGCAGAAGCTGCTGCACTATCCTCAAGTGCTCCTCACGCTCTATATCCCTCCGGGAGTAAATCACAATGTCGTCAATGAACACAACGACAAACAGGTCCAAGTACGGCTGGAATACCCGGTTCTTCAGATCCATAATATAGCAGGGGCATTAGTTAAACCAAAAAGCATAACAGGGAACTCATAATGCCCGTACATGGATCTAAAAGCCGTCTTGGGGATATCCTCGGCCTTCACTTTCTGCTGGTGGTAACCTGATTGTAGATCAATCCTCGAGAAGGCACAAGCCCCTTGCAGCTGATCAACTAAGCCATCAATGCGCGGCAAAAGGGGTACTTGTCCTTGATGGTCACTAAATTGAACTCTCACACAAAGTCGAAGTGAACCATCCTTCACTTTTACAAATAGCACCGGCGTTCTCCAAGGCGAAACACTGGGTCCAACAAAACCCTCAACCTTCAAGTCCCGAAATTGCGCCTCTAACTCTCGCAGCTTAGCCGGTGCCATTCGATAAGGAGCCTTAGAGATTGACGCAGCTCCTGGAACTACGTCAATCAAAACTCAATCTCCCTAACCGGCGGCATACCAACCAACTCCGGGGGAAAAACATCCGGGAACTCGTTGGCAAAAGGGATATCCGCGAGTTCCGATGCCGCCGTAGGCTCCTCCACCACACTAGCCCAAAAAGGCTATGCATCCACTGCGGATCATCCGCCTCGCTCGGGAAGTCGAAACCACTGAGGTAAAAGAAACATCCTGACACCCTCTATACACACACACCTCCTGGCCTGGCTCGCTAAAGGTAACAGTCCTCGCGGCATCATCAAAAATCGCAAAGTATCGAGCCAGCCAATCCAACCCAAGAACTACATCAAAGTCCCTCAGCTGTCTCAAGACCAACAGGTCCACTAACATAATCCAGAACTCGATCTGCATCGGGCAGGACCAACAACACTCCTCCACATGCAAAAAGATCGGGGAAACTAAACCTCTCGTGCATGTGGTAAAAGCCCTACCTCTAACCCATATGATGATGCAACTGATCTACTAAAGAAAGAATGCGATGCTCGTAGAACAAATAAGACAAGAATCCAAATGCCAGTAATAAATCATACCTGCCACCACACAGTCAGCCATAGCAGAATCCCCCGCCAGTGCTAAGCCGCCCTGATCACTCAACATCGGCTGTCTCTCACCAGAAGGGTGGGGAGGCGAAACTCGGTCTGCCTGGGGACCTGTCGATGAAGCTCCCGGTCGCAGCTGGGAAGTGGCAGGAACAGATGCCGAAGTCGGTGCCGCTGATGTCGCAAAAGGGCATGAAACTCGTAAGTGCCCGGCCTGACCACAGCCAAAACAACGCCCCCACCTCTGATCACAAGTGCCGGGAAAATGCTGACCCCCACAGAAAATAAAACTGCCAGGGACCCGTAACTGTCGCGGCTGATGCTGCCATCTCTGAAGTCGTGATCGCGACCTCTGCTGGGATGCGGTAGGGGCCAATGCTGAAGGAGGTGCTACCAAGGTCCGAAAGGGGCACGTAGATCGGATGTGGCCTGGCTGCCCACATCGGAAGCATCGACCCTCCCTCAAGCTACAGGTATCAGATGGATGCTGCCCCCTACAGAAAACACACCGGGACAACGCCCAAGACTGTCGAGGCTGCTGCTGCGGTGGCCTCTGAATCCTACCAGGTCCTCGTCGATCAAGACGCCCACGGCCAGGAGGCTGGGGCCGCGGGGGTCGTGATGGTCTCCCTGAACTGGCCTGTCCATCCTCATCGGGGGCTGGGCGTTTCCTGTCTGGACGTTGCTCTGAAGCCCCGGCCCCCTCGCCAACCGTCAAGTCACCCTGCCGCGCCAGTAACTGCTCCAGGCGCTGGTCCTGACGGAAGCTCCTCGCCACTAAATGGGTCACCAAAGCCCGCAGTTCTCCCAACTTGGCCGATACCGCCCGCTCAGACTCCTCAAAAGGTGCGTGGGTACCCCGGGTGGGTGAACGACGACACGGGGACATCCTGCCACAGTAAACCAAAAATCAGCAACAAAACCCCACAATACCCAATCTAGCGAAAGTCAAAGACATCCCCCTATTTCTGCAACTTTATGTTGTCTGCAGCCAACATAATTGTTCAACAGAAATAGGGTATGTCGATCCCTCTTCACTCACTGGAAGAGTCAACTGACCAAAATCACCGACTTTCGCAAAATATCACGCCACTCATGCCCTAACATCCTAGGGTCTGCCAAAAGCCTAGGGTTTTTCTAAGTCCCAACTGACCTATCCCTAAGCTCTGATACCAAACTAATCTGTCACGCCCCGGGTGTAAACCAGAACCCGGGCCCGTCCACAGATCCGCCGTGCACACAGAATTTCCCGTGTACACGAAGCGCTGGTAACCTGCTCAGATATAAAAGATATAATAAAGGAGCATAAAACAGAGCTAAAATAAAACTACTACATCTCAGACTACAGCTGGAAAGTAAAAGAATAATAAAAACTCTCAAAATATACAAGTGTCTCTCCCAGCTCACGAAATAAGTACAAACAGCTGGCAAGAGCCAGACCCAAAATAAACTACAACTGTCTGAGAAAAGAAAAGGGTACAACTGGTACACGACTAAGCTTGAAGTCGGGGTAGATGAACTACCTAATCCGCTATCTGCTTGCCTCGCTCTGCCCGAGACGGCTCTACAACTCCCGCAGAAGACTCTGCAAAACAAACGGAGAAAAGAAGAGAAGGACAATGGGGGGTGAGAACTACTATATAAACAGCAGTCTCCCCTAGTGGGCAAAACCTCAAACCCTGACGGCCCACTAGGACAACTAGAGGCAAAAAGGGAAAAACAGTAGTAAGCTATAAAGGCTACTGATAAGGAAAACTATCACTACTATGCCTCAAAATGCAGTATCTAAAGAGATGACTGTATGAATGCATCAGAAAACTGTATCTGTCCAAATACCCAGTCATGTGCCACCAGTACAACTGGCATTGCCTGCTCAGCGGAATCTGCACACAAGGCTCGAAACCGCGGGATCGGCCCGCACGGCTCGCATCCCAACATCAGTATCAGACCGGCACACAAGGCTGGGTCCGAAAAGCCTACCTCCGGAGTGGCACTCGAGGGGAGCGACCCACACGAGTATAGTATCTCAGTAACAAGTATCTCAGTAACCAGTATCTCAGTATAGCAGGACTTTGATCATGACTATGATCAAAGTGGAAAAATCCATCCACTAATGAAACCCCAATCCCCAATCTGGTGCAATAATACTCAATAAGTGGGAAACTCCATCCACTAGAGTAATCTGATACCCAATCTGATGCATAAGTAAAGTATCCGGTCAACCGCCCAATGTCCGCGGTCGCCGCAACAATCCCTCAAGTCCAATCTGATAAAGTAATCAACATCTGGCTAACCGCCTACTGTCCGCGGTTACCACAATGCCCCACGATCCATAATCGAGTCTAATCTGACCCCGACTCGATGACCTCGACTACACTATCCCATACCCTTGCTCTAACTCGAGCAATATGCAACTGAATAGAAAGGAGAACAACTAAACATGGTTTCTCCTAAGTCATGTCCCAATATGTAGTGTAGCAGAAAAAGGTGGCCTAGCTAGATGACCATACAAGCATGCAAAGTCCTTTACTTGATAAAGCAATTACAAGTATTCTAACTTTTACAAAACTAAGTGCATGGGACCTCCAATGTACATGATGCATAATACATGATCCAGGATACAATCTTAATACATGATCGACTAACAATAGGCTTCTCAAGATGAGAGCCCTAACCACGTGCTTCCACAAGAATAATGAATTTCCCTAACACTTTGCTTTTCAAGATACAATCACTTCCACTATGTTGTTGCAAAGAGAGGAACTCACTAACAATTAATCTTTCCAAATATGAACTCTAACCACATGCCCAAACCTTCCATTATACATACAACATGATTTGGATTAGCATGATTCCAAGTGTTTAAACTACACCTCTAAAGCAAGGAAACACAACTTACTAACATTTAGTTCTCTAACCATCCAAGTAGTAACAATGAATCCGTGATCTCATACAAGCATGCTAGGTCCATTACACAATTCTAACTAGCAACATGATCAAGCAACACTCTAATATGCCTAGTGGGAAATCAAAAGTAGGAGGTTTACAACAACACCCACCTCGAGCGCTAAATCCTGGTCCCAAAAGTGATGTCCACGCACGGTCCAAACAACCTCCACAAAACTGTACAACATTCCCCAAAAGAACAAACAACATTAATCACACAATACAACCCAAAATCTGTCCCAATTACAGCAGTCCACTATATGTCTGTTTTCACCTGCGAAATATGCCCGGAAAAACCCAAGATAAATACTGACACGATCCTTGCGACGAACCCGTCGAAACGAGTACCTGCACGTTCAATTCCGAGTTTTCTACGCTGAGTTACAAATTCTGCAAGAGCAACACCACAAACCAAACTGTACCAAATTTCTGTGTCAAAGAACTACAGTGAAAGGAGATCTTCACCTTCGAGACAAATTCAGAAAAATCTGAGAAAAATCCAGGAGATTCCTTGCGAAAAGTAGATGAAGTTTGCCTTTTGAATCGCCTCGATCCGCTGCCTGTGCGCTAAGATACGGCTAGTTCATCGCAGCGCTGTCTAAAAATCCTCGAAGGAAAATGGGTCAAATGGGTGCTAAGAAAACTCCAAGGTCAGCATGGAAAATGAGGAAACTCAAAACACCGGAGTTGAAGTCCTACCTGTCGAGAGTCCAACGGCGCAAGAATCGCCGGAAAAGGAGGTCAGGGTGAGTCGGGGGAGCCCTAACACTGAGAAGGGGCGAAGCGGGTCGCCGGAGAACGAGCGTCGCGCCGCGCCGTAAAATCGCGAACCTCGGGATGCGTGCCTCCAAAAATCCTCCAAGTCCTCCAATGGATAGTGCACTGTGAGAGGGAAAAGTCTTCTGGAGAACTCTCTACGAAAAGGGGTCCAAAAACCCAAAAAGGAAACAGGGAAGCCTATTTATAGGCTCAGCCCAAAACAATGTGGGCCGGACTTTCGGGCGCAAGATTCGGGCGCACTGCGCCCGAAAGTCCGGTCGGACGGTTCCCATCCGACGCGCCCGAATCGCCCTGGTGCTGCCACGTGTCCCTGCAACAGGAAACAGCGGTGCAAGGCTCCCGCCGCGCGCCACGCGTCCCTCACGGTCAACGGCGGTAGGTACGGCCCGCCAATGGCGGGCCGACACGTGGACCGCACTCACCCGCACTCGAGTGCTGCCGACAGCGCCGCCTGGCGCCTCTGCGCGCACGCGCCCCGAGGCGCCCCCCCGTGCACTCCGTGGACCGCGCCCTAGTGAGCCTGCCAATGCCAGGCCGACACGTGTCCAAGCACCCGGTCCACCGAACCCGCACAACTCAATGGTCCGCGCCGCGTGCGCCGGCCACTCCGGGCACGCCACGCATCCCCCGCCCGCGGTCCATGCACCGCCGCGCCTTCCCGTGGACCGAGCTGCGTGAGCCGGCCAATGATAGGCCGCCACGTGGCTCCAGGCCGGTCCACGGTCACCCCCATGCACCGAAAATTTCCGAAAACTTCCGGAAGCCCGTTTTTGGTCATCCGGACTCCAAATTTAACAAGCAAATAGCCATTTTCAAGCGTTTTTCCGCGCTGAATCCAAATCCAACCTCTGTTTGGCCCAAATCCTTTTCTAAAATTCGGCAAACGCAGCCGAAGTCCAAATCAGCAAAAGATACCTCACAGGGTCCATCTGTGGCATCCCTTTGATGCACTATGGGCCAGGCACACCAACAAAAGGTGTTCTACACAATGGATTCACCAGAAAAGTTGCATGAAATTCTGGAGCACTACATCCTCCCCCACTAAAAGGAGTTTCGTCCACGAAACAAGAAAAACAACCAGACGTACCTCAACCGGAAGCTTCGAACAGAAAAGGGTAGGTACCTTTCATAACCATCTCTAGCTCCCAAGTAGCCTCACGCTCATCGTAATTGCTCCACAAGACCTTCACATACGGAATGGCCCGGTTGCGCAATTCCTTCACCTCACGAGCAAGAACTCGCAACGGGCGCTCCTCATATCCAAGATCCTCACCGATCTCCAAAGAGGTGAAGTCGGTCATATGCGAAGGGTCCGATAAAACGGGGACTAAACTTCCCACGAACTCCAAATCTCCGGACTTCTTCCGAAGGCGAGACCTTCAAAAGACTTGATCACCAATCTGAAGCTCTAGGTCTCGCCGCCGAGTATCGGCGTAGCTCCTCTGACGGCTCTGGGCCATCACAAAATGTCGGCGAGCTAATCTGGCTTTCTCCTCTGTCTCCAACAGTAAGTCCGGTCCCAAAGTCCTCCTCTCACCCACGTCACCCCAATACAAGGGCGACCGACACATACGTCCATCCGCGCCTCGAACGGAGCCATCTGAATGCTCGCCTAATAGATGCCGTTGCACACAACCTCAACCACTGCTAAGTGCCGGTACCACTCTCCTCCAAAATCTATGACGCATGCTCTCAACATGTCCTCGAGGGTCTGTAAGGTGTGCTCAGGCTGTCCATCGGTTTGTGGGTGGAACGCTGTGCCACATCGGAGCTGGGTCCCCCAAGGCTGACTGTAGACTCCCACCAAAAGTGATACAAGCCTCGGGTCCCTATATATCCTAGTACTACCAGAATAAATGGTAAAAGGTGTATAATGGGCCCCTCACAACTCTGGTCTCTGTACCGTAGTACTCTCGAGCTGTCCTGTGCAAAATCCCCTATATGATCTGCCTGAAGCTGTGATCCGATCCTCGTCAAGTGGGGGTCCTCACTCTGTGTCTCCCTAATCCTGGCCAACAGAGTGGGGCTGCAAGATCATAGACATGAGTCTAGCAGAGACCCCAGGGAATACCATCTCAATCTGTAGATGCCTCACTGCTCCACTAGCGGTGCCTGCCACGTGATCAACATGCTCAAACTCTTATGATCAGTGTAAATATCACAGTGCTCTCCGTATAGGTAATGCCGCCACAACTTCAACGCGAACATCACAGCCGTATGCTCCAAATCATGAGTAGGATAATTCTTCTCATAATCCTTTCATTGCCGTAAAGCATAAGCAATTACCCTACCATGCTGCATCAAAACACATCCCAAACCGCTGGGAGAGGCGTCACTGCAAATCATAAATCCATCGTCCCTCGCTGGCAATGCCAGAAGTGGTGCCCAAATCAAGTTCCTCTTCAGTTCCTTAAAGCTCAGCTGGCACCGTTCAGTCCAAACAAACCTTATTCCCTTCCTTGTCAAACTGGTCAGGGGAAAAGGGCAAAGAGCTTCGCAAAGCCCTCCACAAATCGACGGTAATGACCCGCTAAGCCCAAAAGCTATGGACCTCAGTAACCGTCGTCGGTCTAGGCCAATCCCGAACAACAACAATCTTCGTCGGGTGAACTGCCACTCCTGCGGCTAACACAAAGTGGCCTACAGATGCAACCTCCTGAAGCCAAAATTCGCACTTTTCACCCTCGGCATACAGCTTCTTCTCTCGCAGAAGCTGCTGCACTATCCTCAAGTGCTCCTCACGCTCTATATCCCTCCGGGAGTAAATCACAATGTCGTCAATGAACACAACGACAAACAGGTCCAAGTACGGCTGGAATACCCGGTTCTTCAGATCCATAATATAGCAGGGGCATTAGTTAAACCAAAAAGCATAACAGGGAACTCATAATGCCCGTACATGGATCTAAAAGCCGTCTTGGGGATATCCTCGGCCTTCACTTTCTGCTGGTGGTAACCTGATTGTAGATCAATCCTCGAGAAGGCACAAGCCCCTTGCAGCTGATCAACTAAGCCATCAATGCGCGGCAAAAGGGGTACTTGTCCTTGATGGTCACTAAATTGAACTCTCACACAAAGTCGAAGTGAACCATCCTTCACTTTTACAAATAGCACCGGCGTTCTCCAAGGCGAAACACTGGGTCCAACAAAACCCTCAACCTTCAAGTCCCGAAATTGCGCCTCTAACTCTCGCAGCTTAGCCGGTGCCATTCGATAAGGAGCCTTAGAGATTGACGCAGCTCCTGGAACTACGTCAATCAAAACTCAATCTCCCTAACCGGCGGCATACCAACCAACTCCGGGGGAAAAACATCCGGGAACTCGTGGGCAAAAGGGATATCCGCGAGTTCCGATGCCGCCGTAGGCTCCTCCACCACACTAGCCCAAAAAGGCTATGCATCCACTGCGGATCATCCGCCTCGCTCGGGAAGTCGAAACCACTGAGGTAAAAGAAACATCCTGACACCCTCTATACACACACACCTCCTGGCCTGGCTCGCTAAAGGTAACAGTCCTCGCGGCATCATCAAAAATCGCAAAGTATCGAGCCAGCCAATCCAACCCAAGAACTACATCAAAGTCCCTCAGCTGTCTCAAGACCAACAGGTCCACTAACATAATCCAGAACTCGATCTGCATCGGGCAGGACCAACAACACTCCTCCACGTGCAAAAAGATCGGGGAAACTAAACCTCTCGTGCATGTGGTAAAAGCCCTACCTCTAACCCATATGATGATGCAACTGATCTACTAAAGAAAGAATGCGATGCTCGTATAACAAATAAGACAAGAATCCAAATGCCAGTAATAAATCATACCTGCCACCACACAGTCAGCCGTAGCAGAATCCCCCGCCAGTGCTAAGCCGCCCTGATCACTCAACATCGGCTGTCTCTCACCAGAAGGGTGGGGAGGCGAAACTCGGTCTGCCTGGGGACCTGTCGATGAAGCTCCCGGTCGCAGCTGGGAAGTGGCAGGAACAGATGCCGAAGTCGGTGCCGCTGATGTCGCAAAAGGGCATGAAACTCGTAAGTGCCCGGCCTGACCACAGCCAAAACAACGCCCCCACCTCTGATCACAAGTGCCGGGAAAATGCTGATCCCCACAGAAAATACAACTGCCAGGGACCCGTAACTGTCGCGGCTGATGCTGCCGTCTCTGAAGTCGTGATCGCGACCTCTGCTGGGATGCGGTAGGGGCCAATGCTGAAGGAGGTGCTACCAAGGTCCGAAAGGGGCACGTAGATCGGATGTGGCCTGGCTGCCCACATCGGAAGCATCGACCCTCCCTCAAGCTACAGGTATCAGATGGATGCTGCCCCCTACAGAAAACACACCGGGACAACGCCCGAGACTGTCGAGGCTGCTGCTGCGGTGGCCTCTGAATCCTACCAGGTCCTCGTCGATCAAGACGCCCACGGCCAGGAGGCTGGGGCTGCGGGGGTCGTGATGGTCTCCCTGAACTGGCATGTCCATCCTCATCGGGGGCTGGGCGTTTCCTGTCTGGACGTTGCTCTGAAGCCCCGGCCCCCTCGCCAACCGTCAAGTCACCCTGCCGCGCCAGTAACTGCTCCAGGCGCTGGTCCTGACGGAAGCTCCTCGCCACTAACTGGGTCACCAAAGCCCGCAGTTCTCCCAACTTGGCCGATACCGCCCGCTCAGACTCCTCAAAAGGTGCGGGGGTACCCCGGGTGGGTGAACGACGACGCGGGGACATCCTGCCACAGTAAACCAAAAATCAGCAACAAAACCCCACAAGACCCAATCTAGCGAAAGTCAAAGACATCCCCCTATTTCTGCAACTTTATGTTGTCTGCAGCCAACATAATTGTTCAACAGAAATAGGGTATGTCGATCCCTCTTCACTCACTGGAAGAGTCAACTGACCAAAATCACCGACTTTCACAAAATATCACGCCACTCATGCCCTAACATCCTAGGGTCTGCCAAAAGCCTAGGGTTTTTCTAAGTCCCAACTGACCTATCCCTAAGCTCTGATACCAAACTAATCTGTCACGCCCCGGGTGTAAACCAGAACCCGGGCCCGTCCACAGATCCGCCGTGCACACAGAATTTCCCGTGTACACGAAGCGCTGGTAACCTGCTCAGATATAAAAGATATAATAAAGGAGCATAAAACAGAGCTAAAATAAAACTACTACATCTCAGACTACAGCTGGAAAGTAAAAGCATAATAAAAACTCTCAAAATATACAAGTGTCTCTCCCAGCTCACGAAATAAGTACAAACAGCTGGCAAGAGCCAGACCCAAAATAAACTACAACTGTCTGAGAAAAGAAAAGGGTACAACTGGTACACGACTAAGCTTGAAGTCGGGGTAGATGAACTACCTAATCCGCTATCTGCTTGCCTCGCTCTGCCCGAGACGGCCCTACAACTCCCGCAGAAGACTCTGCAAAACAAAGGGAGAAAAGAAGAGAAGGACAATGGGGGGTGAGAACTACTATATAAACAGCAGTCTCCCCTAGTGGGCAAAACCTCAAACCCTGACGGCCCACTAGGACAACTAGAGGCAAAAAGGGAAAAACAGTAGTAAGCTATAAAGGTTACTGATAAGGAAAACTATCACTACTATGCCTCAAAATGCAGTATCTAAAGAGATGACTGTATGAATGCATCAGAAAACTGTATCTGTCCAAATACCCAATCATGTGCCACCAGTACAACTGGCATTGCCTGCTCAGCGGAATCTGCACACAAGGCTCGAAACCGCGGGATCGGCCCGCACGGCTCGCATCCCAACATCAGTATCAGACCGGCACACAAGGCTGGGTCCGAAAAGCCTACCTCCGGAGTGGCACTCGAGGGGAGCGACCCACATGAGTATAGTATCTCAGTAACAAGTATCTCAGTAACCAGTATCTCAGTATAGCAGGACTTTGATCATGACTATGATCAAAGTGGAAAAATCCATCCACTAATGAAACCCCAATCCCCAATCTGGTGCAATAATACTCAATAAGTGGGAAACTCCATCCACTAGAGTAATCTGATACCCAATCTGATGCATAAGTAAAGTATCCGGTCAACCGCCCAATGTCCGCGGTCGCCGCAACAATCCCTCAAGTCCAATCTGATAAAGTAATCAACATCTGGCTAACCTGTTACGGCATTTTGGTGTTGGCATATTTCGTGAGTCAAGTCAGTGAGTTGAGTCGGAGTCTTAAAGGGATCAAATTGTCAATCAGCAATCAAAGACTTAGAAAAGATTCAACAAGAGCTCAAGTTGGCACTCAGTGTCTTGAGTCTTGAAGATTGAAGTTGAAGAATTGTGGATCAGTTACATCAATCTCAAGAAGAAAGTATTCAAGAGGATCAGGTATGTTTAACTAAATAATTGTGGTGATCCGAATACTTTCTTATAGTGTAGAAACACTTGGATGAACTTTTAATTGCATAATAATCAAAAACTGGTGTTCGGACTTGTTCAGGATCCGGATCAGAGCCAACGATCCGGATCCCGAAGGTTGTTGCTTCATACAAGACTTCGATCCGGATCCATGCAATTTCCGATCCGGATCCCGAATGTTAAGTTTTTTGATTTGTATGAACGATCCGGATCGGGCAATGCGATCCGGATCCCGAACCATGGTATTTCTGGAATCGTCAATCTCGTTACGACGATCCGGATCGCAGTAAATCCGATCCGGATCGCCGTCCTGAAAATTTTCAGATAAGGTATGTTTTTGATTCTTATCTCTTTCCAAAGGTTTCTAAACTATAAATAGACATTTAGGGTTTCTCAAAAACGTGGGTTCTCTACCGATTAATTTATAAAACACTTGAGAGCAACCCTAGAGGCCAGGTTTTCTTTGTTCTTCTTAATAGCCTCTGTTAGGTCAATTCGGCGGTTCTTCCAAGATCTATCTTTTGTCGAATTGATCTAATCTTTGCTTAGAGATTTTTCCCATGGATCTTCATTGATAATCTAAGCAAAGGATCACCATCGAAGTCAATATTCTTATCGACTGAGTTTGCGTCGTGGATTCGACGTGGCATCGTGGATTCGGTGTGCTAAAGGCGTTTCGTGGATTCGAAACGTGTGCTCGTGGATTCGAGTGGCGTTCGTGGATTCGAACGTGTGCAGTGGGCGTGCAAAATCGGTGGAGCGCGAGGTCCAAGAAATTGAAGGAGGGGTTAAATCCGTGGAGACGGTAATCACCTTGTTATTCTTCCTTTCTTAGGGATTGTTATTGCGTGGATATCCAACCGGTCAGCGCAAGGTCCGAAGAAGCTGAAGGAGGGGTTGAGTCCGTGGAGTCGGTAATCACCTTGTTATTCTTCTATTCTTAGTGGATTGTTATTGCGTGTTGGTCCCGTGGTTTTTCTCCTGGATTGGAGTTTCCACGTATATCTTGGTGTGCTGTTTTTATTTTCCGCATTGGTTTTTATTTTGCACTAAGATTTGGTTTTATAAGTATTACACCTATTCACCCCCCCTCTAGTTGTTTGATAGTACCTATTTAGATCCTTTGGGATTCATAACTCTACAATTGGTATCAGAGAGGGTTTTAGGTTTATCTATCATGATGGGTGAAAGTGGTAATATTTATAGACCTCCTCTTTTTGATGGGACTAATTATGCTTATTGGAAAGTGCGGATGAGAGCTTTTCTCATCGCAATTGATGAGCGGGTATGGCAAACCGTGGAACACGGTTGGGTGCATCCTGTTGAGGAAGTAGGAAATTCTACTACCCCAAAACCTCACTCTAGATGGTCGAAAGAGGAATTTGAAAGATCTTCTTACAATGGGAAAGGTATGAACGCTCTTTTTAACTCTCTTTCCTCGACTGAGTTCACAAGAATTTCCGCGTGTGAAACCGCGAAGGAAATTTGGGATATTCTCAAAATTACACATGAGGGTACTAATCTTGTAAAAATTCAAAAGCTCCAGATGCTTACAAGTCAATTTGACTCTATTCATATGGAAGAGCATGAATTGTTTACAGATTATTACACCAGACTTCAGGATGTGATAAATACATGTGCTAATTTAGGAGAAAAGATCCCGGAGTCGAAAATTGTAAGAAAGATACTTCGGACTCTTCCGGAACGGTTTAGGGCAAAGGTTACCGCCATTGAAACCGTTAGTCATCCGGATGAGATGAGTATAGAGGAATTAGTAGGTGCTTTGCAAACTTATGAAATGACTTTTCCTACTAATCAAGTTTCTTCCAAGTCTTCTTCTAAGCTTACAGGTATTGCATTCAAATCAACAAAGGAAGAAGATAGCGAATCAAGTTCCGACGATGAAATCTCTTTTGCCGATTTTGAAGAACAATTGGCGCGGATCGTAAAGAAATTTCGTCGGAAGTTTTGGAAGAATCGAACCGATGGATCTTCATCCACGAAATCTTCTAAAGGATCATCGGGTTCTAAATCCTCTAAACTCAAAAGCTTTGCAAAACCTTCTAAAGAAAAAGAAAAAGATGATTTCGAAGGGGAAATCCAATGCTATCGATGCAAAGGCTACGGCCATTTTTCAATGGATTGTCCTTCTAAGAAATCATATAAAAAGAAGGCTTTGCAAGCGAAAACTTGGGACGATTCTACTTCTAATGAATCAACCTCAAGTAAAGAGGAAAAAGGAAAAATCGTTGCTTCTCATGCCTCTCATTTTCCCTCTTCTAATAATTGTTTATCATCTTTAGTCACTGACTCTACTCCTTTGATTTTGTATGAAACATCAACAATCGGCGGAGAGTCATCAAGTGAGGGGGAGTCGGACGAGGAAGAACTCGTTGAGGCATATCAACAACTTCTTGCGGAATCTAAGAAGATGGCCAAGCATATCAAGAAGTTGAGGAAGCAACGACTTGAGAATCAAGACGAGAATCATGCTTTAAAGATAAAACTTCATGATCTCGAGGAGGAACAAGGACGTTTATTGAATAACAATAAAATCCTCCAAGAAAAGCTAAACCAATCGGAGACAAACGCTAAATCATATACGGACAAGATTGGTTTTCTAGAAAAACAGTTTGAGGAGATTCATGTCACCAACCAAGCTTTGACCAAGCAAGTTCATGAACTTAAATCCGACATACAAAGGCTTTCAACTGGTTCCAAGAAACTTGATTGTATGTCCGGATTAGGTCAATCAAGCAAGGTTGGTTTGGGATTTAAAAGAACCAAACTGTGAAGGCTTCAAGTTCCACAACTAAATTGAAAGGAAGAACTTGTCACCTATGTGGACTTGAAGGACATTTGGTGAAGGATTGCCCGAAAAAGAGAAAGAAGAATTCTTCGGCAACTTCATCTACGGAGCGAACTCAACGGAATCAAAAGACACATCAAGTCAAAGGAGTTCACTCAACCCACCAAAGGTCCGAGCCACAACATCAATCATACAAGTGGATCATTGCGAGGCAAAGACCTAAGGTGGACCAACAGTCAAAGCGGACAACCCCCGGCCACAACGAATCAAGACAACCCAAAATCCAGCGATTTTGGATTCGGAAAGGTGATATCTTTCCTTGTCTTAAGTTCTAATTAGCTTATGACTGTATGTAATGCTTTGATTGGTTTTCCCTTCATATCTTTCTTAATCTTTGCATTACATAGGTTTCAATGCTCTTCGTTTTTATACTTTGTTTT
The DNA here is from genome assembly GCA_029204045.2 of Tillandsia leiboldiana. Lineage (NCBI taxonomy): Eukaryota > Viridiplantae > Streptophyta > Magnoliopsida > Poales > Bromeliaceae > Tillandsia > Tillandsia leiboldiana. Next base: position 104,281 of record JAQNDB010000152.1, on the reverse strand, counting down.
TGAACAAAAGGGTTTTTACTGAACAAGTGCATTGAATAAAAAGGGCTTCACGTTTATTCACTCCAAATTAATTTTATATGGATTATCAACTTTACTCCATAATCATAATCTTGAAGATACTTCATTATAGGAGTTTTTGATATTATAAGCATCAAATTTTAGAAATCATGTGTGATCTTTAGATGCTTAATCTATCTCGGTTGTGTGAATTCATTGTGATAAACGTGAGACAACCGATAGACTAAAATTTGGGATATAATTCTTTCACGTAAGAGATTGCATTCTTACAAGGGTATTGAAATAATTTGCAAAAGATGTGGAAAGAGTTACATCCGAAAGGAGTGTGAAAACTACCACCACATGTTGGAAAGAGCTGCCACCCCGGTCATCCGGTTTGTGTGTGAAGCTACCACATGTTATGGATGCTTGATAGTATTTTATGAGAAAATCTTTAGTTGAAGCATTTGGAGATTTATATGCAAAACTCTTATATTTTGAACAATCTCCTGGTTGGTATAAGGTGGGATAGTTGAAAGATGCTCAAAGAGCCTCCCTTAGGTATTTTAGTGCTTATCTCAAATTTGAAAGGGTAAGAAATCAAATTGATGTCATTTGGAAATCTCTGTAAGTCATCTTTGTACATCCGTTACATCTTGATAGACTTTGGATCTCAAGATTATTTTTGATGACTTGTGTTTGATGAATATAACATGAAAAACGGTTTATAATGTTTTACCTTTATTTTTCATGATTTTGGAGTAAATCTTTTTAATTTTGTGAAATTAATTGGATTGAATGACATCTGTGTGAATTCACTGTTTAAAGCACTTAAATTGATTTCTTGATGGAATACAAATCGTTTTTTGAAAAGATTCTAAAATCTGGATTTGTTTCCAGAAATTATTTGATTTTTGCTTTCTGGTACAGGTACGGAATCTGCATTTTTGTTATATACCAGAACTGAGCTTTTATCTCTCTTTCTCTATGAACTAATATTGTTAGTGATTTCCTTTTGTCTAGTATGTTCACTGTTTGACAATTTGTGACAAAAAGGGGGAGAAGAGAAATGACGGAGATGAGATCATCAAGAGAGGATAAACGAAACGAAAATGGAAAAATGGGGGAGAACGGAAAATGATGATCGTATCACAAAGGGGGAGAACATAGATGCTCAAGAACATGGAGAACATGTTAGAGATGCTCAAGATAGGGGGAGACAAAGAAAAATTGAAAGAGCAGAAAAACAAAAGAACCAAAAGGAAGACGGATCAAATGTAGGATTTTAATTTCTAACAACTAACGTTTGATTTTGTTTGGAGTTTTGTTTTGCAGGAATTACATTACTTTAAGACTCCAAGTCCTAAGTCATAGAGTATGTTCTAGGACTGTTTGGTTCAAATGTAATTTTGTATTTATTGGATCTTTCACGCAAAGAAAATCAATGTTTTGGTGATGACATTGAATTTCGATTTTTTGGTTAAGATGAGTGACTTGAGCGCTTTTATGTATTTTTGGGTTTTGTCACGAAATTGCCAAAGGGGGAGATTGTTACGGCATTTTGGTGTTGGCATATTTCGTGAGTCAAGTCAGTGAGTTGAGTCGGAGTCTTAAAGGGATCAAATTGTCAATCAGCAATCAAAGACTTAGAAAAGATTCAACAAGAGCTCAAGTTGGCACTCAGTGTCTTGAGTCTTGAAGATTGAAGTTGAAGAATTGTGGATCAGTTACATCAATCTCAAGAAGAAAGTATTCAAGAGGATCAGGTATGTTTAACTAAATAATTGTGGTGATCCGAATACTTTCTTATAGTGTAGAAACACTTGGATGAACTTTTAATTGCATAATAATCAAAAACTGGTGTTCGGACTTGTTCAGGATCCGGATCAGAGCCAACGATCCGGATCCCGAAGGTTGTTGCTTCATACAAGACTTCGATCCGGATCCATGCAATTTCCGATCCGGATCCCGAATGTTAAGTTTTCTGATTTGTATGAACGATCCGGATCGGGCAATGCGATCCGGATCCCGAACCATGGTATTTCTGGAATCGTCAATCTCGTTACGACGATCCGGATCGCAGTAAATCCGATCCGGATCGCCGTCCTAAAAATTTTCAGATAAGGTATGTTTTTGATTCTTATCTCTTTCCAAAGGTTTCTAAACTATAAATAGACATTTAGGGTTTCTCAAAAACGTGGGTTCTCTACCGATTAATTTATAAAACACTTGAGAGCAACCCTAGAGGCCAGGTTTTCTTTGTTCTTCTTAATAGCCTCTGTTAGGTCAATTCGACGGTTCTTCCAAGATCTATCTTTTGTCGAATTGATCTTATCTTTGCTTAGAGATTTTTCCCATGGATCTTCATTGATAATCTAAGCAAAGGATCACCATCGAAGTCAATATTCTTATCGACTGAGTTTGCGTCGTGGATTCGACGTGGCATCGTGGATTCGGTGTGCTAAAGGCGTTTCGTGGATTCGAAACATGTGCTCGTGGATTCGAGTGGCGTTCGTGGATTCGAACGTGTGCAGTGGGCGTGCAAAATCGGTGGAGCGCGAGGTCCAAGAAATTGAAGGAGGGGTTAAATCCGTGGAGACGGTAATCACCTTGTTATTCTTCCTTTCTTAGGGATTGTTATTGCGTGGATATCCAACCGGTCAGCGCAAGGTCCGAAGAAGCTGAAGGAGGGGTTGAGTCCGTGGAGTCGGTAATCACCTTGTTATTCTTCTATTCTTAGTGGATTGTTATTGCGTGTTGGTCCCGTGGTTTTTCTCCTGGATTGGAGTTTCCACGTATATCTTGGTGTGCTGTTTTTATTTTCCGCATTGGTTTTTATTTTGCACTAAGATTTGGTTTTATAAGTATTACACCTATTCACCCCCCCTCTAGTTGTTTGATAGTACCTATTTAGATCCTTTGGGATTCATAACTCTACATAACCGCCTACTGTCCGCGGTTACCACAATGCCCCACGATCCATAATCGAGTCTAATCTGACCCCGACTCGATGACCTCGACTACACTATCCCATACCCTTGCTCTAACTCGAGCAATATGCAACTGAATAGAAAGGAGAACAACTAAACATGGTTTCTCCTAAGTCATGTCCCAATATGTAGTGTAGTAGAAAAAGGTGGCCTAGCTAGATGACCATACAAGCATGCAAAGTCCTTTACTTGATAAAGCAATTACAAGTATTCTAACTTTTACAAAACTAAGTGCATGGGACCTCCAATGTACATGATGCATAATACATGATCCAGGATACAATCTTAATACATGATCGACTAACAATAGGCTTCTCAAGATGCGAGCCCTAACCACGTGCTTCCACAAGAATAATGAATTTCCCTAACACTTTGCTTTTCAAGATACAATCACTTCCACTATGTTGTTGCAAAGAGAGGAACTCACTAACAATTAATCTTTCCAAATATGAACTCTAACCACATGCCCAAACCTTCCATTATACATACAACATGATTTGGATTAGCATGATTCCAAGTGTTTAAACTACACCTCTAAAGCAAGGAAACACAACTTACTAACATTTAGTTCTCTAACCATGCAAGTAGTAACAATGAATCCGTGATCTCATACAAGCATGCTAGGTCCATTACACAATTCTAACTAGCAACATGATCAAGCAACACTCTAATATGCCTAGTGGGAAATCAAAAGTAGGAGGTTTACAACAACACCCACCTCGAGCGCTAAATCCTGGTCCCAAAAGTGATGTCCACGCTCGGTCCAAACAACCTCCACAAAACTGTGTTGGGTTATATGTAATATAGATCTAAATAGGGGAAAAAACACCTAGAGGGGGGTGAATAGGTGTAAACAATAAACACTCAAAAAATCATTGCGCAATAAAACCCAATGCGGAAATATAAAAGAACACGCAAGATTTTTACGTGGAAAACTCCAAGCCGGAGTAAAAAACCACGGGACCGATAACACGGTGAAATCCACTAGAATTAAAACACGTACAAGGTGATTTAACGTACTCACAGACGACTCAACCTTTTACCATACGCTCCTAGTTGATCTTCTCCGCTCGTTCCGCAACGCGTCTCGAATCCACGATCTACGTCCAACGCCGAATCCACGGCGTCCAACGTCGAGTCCACGACGTCCGACCGAATCCACGGTCTTCACCCAGTAGCACGCTTCGAATCCACGAACGTACCTCGCTCCGAATCCACGAGAGCGGTTGAACCTTGAATCCACAAGGACACGCGAGTCCACGCGCCGATTTTTGGGGAAATCGTTGTTTTTGGGTGGTGATGATCCGCCGAATACTTAGATTAGAAATAGATCGGAAATACCATCTAAGTATTCATTGATTTGATTCTACTCAAAATCTGAGTATGAAGACCTAGAATCAAATCAATCAATTATAGATGAAGAAACATAGAATTAAATCTAGTATTTCCTTTCTTCTCTATATGTGGATTATTCTATCACGGCCGTCTTTTTCAATATATGCCGCTCTTTGGATTAGCCCTAGAAAAAGAATCATAGGGTCTATTTATAGGTTAGAAACATTTGGAAGGAGATAAGAATCAAAAACCTACCATTTCTGGAAATTTTACGGACGGCGATCCGGATCGGATTTCGGCGATCCGGATTGCAGTAGCAAGAAAGATGGTTTTCAGAAAAACAATAGTTCGGGATCCGGATCGAAATGGCTGATCCGGATCGTTCATACAGTTTCACCAAACATCAACGTTCGGGATCCGGATTGCAAATCCTGATCCGGATCGTGCAAGTAAAAAGGTAAAACTAGTGTTCGGGATCCGGATCATGAGATGCTGCGATCCGGATTGAACCAGTGTATGAACGAACACCCTTCGGGAGCCGGATTGGAATGTCTGATCCGGATCCTGAACATGTCCCATGTCCAGTTTTTGATTTTTATGCAATGAAAAATTCTTCCAGGTGTTTCTACACTACAAGAAGTATTCGGATCACCAAAAATCTTTAGTTAAACATACCTGATCCTTTTGAATTCTTCTTTCTTGAGATTGAGTTAAATGATCCAACCTTCTTCACCTTCAATCTTCAAGACTTGAACCTTTCACGAAATTACGCCAACTCAAATTCCGTAACAATCTCCCCCTTTGGCGGTTTCGTGACAAAACACAAATCCACTAAAGAAAATTCAAAAAAGATATTTTTGTTGCTATCACCATACAACAAAAATTTACAATGGAGATCCAAAAATTTAAAAACATGAGATAAACTCCTAAAACAGACTCTAGACTTAGACATCTGTACTCTCTGCACACAGAAATCATTCTCGACAAAAAGAATCGTTAGATACCTCAAGAATTGAAACATACAAAACCAAGTACAGAGATAGAGTTTATCTGATCATCATGACATTTGAGAATTCAGATATGTAAGAGAATCATAGTCAAAGACCAACATATCTTCTATGCATTCAAAAACCAAATGTCACAAAGTGTTAGTCCAACATCAACTTGTTAGTCATATTACATGCCCAAATAGTTAGCCGAATAGTCAGTAGGAACATGCAACAAATCACAAGATAAAAACTAAAGTTGAAGTTGAAGTGATACTTACCTTGAATGTTCACACATTCACACAGTTTTCACATCATCATTGTTCAAGTTCTCTCTAAACTCTCTCCCCCTTTTTGTCACAAACGTTAGCCAAAAATACAAGACAAGGAGAGTTAAAAAGTTTAAATACAAATTAAGAAACTTGAGAGTTGAAGGACACAAACCAAGAACGTAAGAACCTGCAAAAGAGAAGATTAGAAGGAAACTTCATGGAGAATCGTCAGAGCTGATACACCCAAGCTTCTGAAACATTTTCTTGATCCATTTATTCATGGAAGCTTGCTCTTTCTTTACTTCTTTTAGATCTTGCATCATCACAGCTTGTTCTTTCTTGACTTCTTTGAGATCTTCCTTCATTTCAGTGAACTCAACAGACATGCGTTCTTGTTCGTTGGAGAGTCGCTGTTGTTCTTTAAAGATTGAGCTGACAGAAGCATCATCATCAGAGGTGGATGGAGGTGCCTGCTGTGCTGGTGGAACCGGAGCTGTAGAAGTAGTTGCTTGTGGTCGAGCTCTTTGTCGAATTGGAGGAGATGGAGGATCATCTTGTTTTGTCGATAGAGACTTCACAATTGTTGTCTCATTAATGGTGCCCAAACTGTACATGTATGAGCTCGCGCTTGTATCGACTTTAAACTTTCTAAGGATGCGCATGATTATCATTGGGTAGGGTAGTCTCTCTGTGGGGTGAGAGTGTTCCACATACCGCGCCATCCTTGACCAAATGAGATAAGGAATATTCAAGTTTGCTCCCATCAATGCGGCCGGGTTTCCAAGAAGATAAAGGAATAACATCCTGTCCCATCGAAGAACCTTCGTATTCATGTTGGGAAGAATGTTGTAGCAGACAATGAAGTTTATATACCGATACTCTGGTCGAAGCTCTTTAGAGAAAACAGAATTTCCGGTTGACAAAGTATCCGGAACACAAATTCCATTGACTACAACTCTCCAGGAGTTGTCGTTGAAGCTTTGAGTTTTTAGGTAATGGAGTCCATCAGCTCTGGCTGTCATACCTAGCACATCTCCAATCAGTTGGGGTGTGACTTTGATTTTGATATTTTTAACCAAAGTATGAAATTCTCGACGTCCATCATCGTGATCAATTAGACTTGCAGCATTCTGATAAAACATTCGAACTGAGTGTGGACAGTACCCAGTAGTCTCAGGGAAGTTGCAAATTTGAGCAAGACCAACCTGGTCAAACAAAATCCCAAAGACTGCAGATCGTTCCTTCATTGGTTTGACATTGACATGTCTCTCGCCAATGCATTCCATCTTCTCAAAATCCTTGATTCTTGCGGAGCTGATGAAGTCTTGTGGAGGAGGCTGTCTAGCAACTGGTTGCTCAATGGAAATTCCTTGAGCACTGCCTCTTTTTCTTGCACCGGTTTTTCTTCTTGTCCCAACTGGATTTGGATCCATAGGGGCTTTTCCTTTTTCAGCTGCAGTAGGCTTTGAAGCTTTTGATGTTTCTGCAGGCGCTTTTCCTTTCGAAGCAGTGGGTGCTGTTGCTTCAACTTGAAGCTCATCCCAATCGATTGATTCCGTTTCCGACTCCGTGTCGGAATCATTCTGAGCTCTCTTCGTTCTCTTAGCCTTCTTAGGCTTGGTAGTATCCTTGACATGAACCATGGCAGCAAGTAGGAAAATAATCCATGTGATCACCATTTTGATCGCTAGTGAAAAATGTATCCTGTGAAGACCAACTCAAGAACACATGAAAAAATTGTTAATTTTCAAAAATTTGAAAAATTGTACCCAAACAATCATAAACATGTAGAGAGACTAAAAATCAAATTAGTTTTGCAAAAAGAATTTTAAAAATAGATCAATTGCATGTTTTTCACAAAATTTCTATTATATGCCCTAAAACAGAATTTTCAGAAATCGAAGCCCAAAAATTCGTTAATCAGGAGAATACCTAGCATATAATCAAAACTAATCTACCCAGAGTTCTTATTTCAAAAGAGATTTGACCAAAAAACCATTCACAAACGAAAAGGATAGAAAAATCTCATCACGTTTTGAAGAAAATAGAGAAAACCTGTGAAGAACGAGATTTTGATCAATAAAACTTACTTGGATTCGAAGAACTTGAGTTAGGAAAGCTCCAAGGTGCAAGAATTCTAGAGAGAGAAGCTCTAGAGACTTGGGAACAAAAGATTAAGGTAAAAGAAATCAAAACCCTCTTGTTCTTATTAAAACCCTAGACGTGATCCGGATCGGATCGAGATTTCGATCCGGATCGGCTAGCCGCAGGAAGAAGCCTGCGTTCGGGATCCGGATCACTTAATCCGATCCGGATCAGCTGCAACTTTTTCCTTCAGAAAAATTTAGAAAAAATCCATAAAATCCAGAAAAAGTATGTAAGCATTTTAGCACATCAACTTTAAACAAAAATCATCATTTCATGTCAAGAGAAATAAATTATGTTAAATCTATCAATAACATTCAAATAATGACATGACAATTTATAGAAATTAAAACCTTTAAAGTTGATCAAGTTCAAACACATCCATCATGATCTTATGAGTACGGCGTTTATCAAATCATTAAAATGGTAAAGAAAATGAATTACCAAGATCAATAGATGTTTGAAATCCCAAATAAATTATATAATGTATCTAGTCAATCTGTTGAAGAGAGTGGCTCTTTGAGCATCTTTCATTAAAAAACCCACCTTATACCAACCTTGAAATTTGACGGAGTCAAGTATTTCAATCATGCATTTTATTTAATCAAAAATTACAAAACCATGCTTGGTATACATGTGGTAGCTGCACACAGTACTCGGACGACCGAGGTGGTAGCTCTTTCCTCCATGTGGTGGTAGTTTTCACACTCCTCATTGGGATGTAACTCTTTCCACATCTTTTGAGCATTTTACTTTTCTTTGACTCCCCCTCAATTAGCTATCAATTAATTTAAGATATAAAGTATTCAACCAAGGATTGATCTCGAATTCATACTCAACTAAATAGTCAAATAAGATAAAAACAATACCAAGAGATCATTGAGAGAGAAATTGACTTTGATCAATTTAAAATGGTTTAATTTAAATAAATGATCAATGCATCAACTGAATTATTATGATATCCAGAGCATAATAAATTTCTAATTATATGAAAGGATGCAAGTAAAGTCAATAATACACATACTCAATTAATGTACTATGTATAAACATAGATAAAGAACAAAAACACAAAAACAAAACCTAACCTAAGCAAAAGTTTCAAAAAGAAGTTTATTTCAAGGAAAGCATTCCAATTGTTTTACGCAAATGAATAAAACATTTTTGATCCAAAGGTTTTGTTAAAATGTCAGCTAATTGATCTTCGGTTGAAATATATGAAAGTTGAAGAGTATTTGATTCAACTAGCTCTCTAAGAAAATGATATCTAAGTTCAATGTGTTTTGTTCTAGAGTGCAACACAGGGTTTTTGGAAATGTTTATAGCACTAGTGTTGTCACAAAGAATTGTTACCGAAGTTGCTGAAATCCGGAAGTCGCTCAACACACTTTTCATCCAAATGAGTTGGGTTGAACAACTACCTGCTGAAATGTATTCCGCTTCGGCAGTCGAGAGTGCTATGCAATTCTGCTTTTTACTGTGCCATGCAACAAGGCAATGGCCAAGATAGAAGCATGCACCACTCGTGCTTTTCCGATCATCCACTGATCCTGCCCAATCGGCATCTGAGTATCCAACAATATCCAAACTTGTGGTGACCCGGATCTTTGTAGGGCTTCTACAGTGTGACCAGCAGCTTCTGGAAGTCTACGTGGCATGTCGGCGGTGTTCGCGCGCCAGTTTGGACACAAGAGATGGACTCGGGGCTTAAAATGGATCTCGTAGGTAATCGGGGGACCCCATCGGATGTTTAGAACAGTTTACGCGAGGAGTGGATATCAAATTTAGGCTCGGCGCGGAATTCGGATTAAAAATACCTTTCCGGGAGCCTCCGGCAAATTATAGGATTGGAATTTGGCAAAATGGACGCCGGATTTGGAATCAGCGCGCGAAAACGGTCAAGATGGGCTAATTACTTACTGTTTTTGAGCTTGCGGGTACTGTTCATGCCGGAACAGTATTTCCGGCGATCGCCGGCGGCGGCCGGCGGCGGCGGGCAGCGTCGGCGGGCGGCGGCGCAGCCTCGGGCAGGCGTTTGGCGGCTGCGGGCAGGCGGCTGAGGGCGCGGGCAGGCGGCTGAGCGCGCGGGCAGGCGCGCGGTCCACCGCGGAGGTCGTGCACCGGGGGCGGGCCATGTGGCGCTCTCCGGTTGGCCGGTTCAGCAGGCGCGGTCCACTGAAATTGGGCCCGGGTGCACGGTAGACCGGGTGGACACGTGGCGTGAGGTGATTGGTTCGGTGTTGTGCTCCCGGTCTACGCAACCGGTGGAGTGGGTGACCGGGGCAGGTGGCCGTACGGCGGGGCAGGTGGCCGTACGGCCCGGGTCAGCCGCGACGTGCGCGGTCCACGGCGCGACGTGCGTGGTGCACGGGTTGCCGGGCCACGTGTCGCGTCGCCATTCGCGGGCGCTGGTGCACCGGGTGCAGTGGGGGCCCGGGGGAGTAGTGGACTGGACTGTGTGGTGGACCGGGCCGCACTGTGCGCGCCCGGAAATTTCCGGGCGCCCGAAAATCCGGACTTATTGGGAATTATCCCAATTGTTTTCCTCAGCCTATTTAAAGGCAGCCCGAGCCTCTATTTTGGGGCTTTTTCTCCCAAAACCACACCTCCTCTGCCCGAGCTCCCTTAAGCTAAGTTTTTCACCTCTAAGTGCTTGATCTTCCTGCAGAGTTTTGGGATTTTTGGGGGCACGAATCCCGAGGTTCCCCATTTTACGGTGCGGCGCGATGTTGCTTTCTAGTGTTCTTCTTCGGCGCAGCGACAGTGTTTTGGCTCCCCTGGGCTACCCCGAGCTCCTTTTTCTGTGATTCTTGCGCCGACAGACTCCTAAGAGCATCGAGGTGTTTTGGCCATATCTTTGCGCACAAGCGTCAGCCGGAAACGAGCTTATACAACTTTTTCATCTACAGATCGCAAGGAACGCGCTCGTATTTTTCTTGGATTTTTCTAAGATTTCATCAGAGGTAAAAATTACTGTTTTCTCAGTGAACAGTGTACAGTTTTAATACAGATTTTTGTATGAGTGTACCCCCTTGCCGAATTTTTATCTTGACTTACCGAACTCCGATTTGGGCGTGCAAGGTACCGTTTCGAAGCTATCGACGCAAGGATTGCTGTGATATTTTTATTGGAATTTTCTGGGCACTATCTGCAGGTGATAATTTAACAGTTCAGAATTCGAGGTTGTATGTGGTTTTAAGTGCTATATTTGGGAGCCTAGTGTAATTAGTGGACTTTGTATTGTGCCAGGAGTGTTACGGGTGTGCTGAACTTATTGGAGCAAGGGATTAGAGTTATTTGGTGTTTTCAGCTGTTGGGCTTTGGACAGTCAGCTTTTCAGGTGGGTGCCTTATTCCCGGAACCGGTGGACGGTTCTCTAAATTTTCATATGTTAGCATTGCATGCAGGTGAATGGTACAATAGCTGGGATTGATCGGTAAGTTTAACAATGAGGATTTTATGGAAATTGCAAGTGAATTATTCACAGTATGACAATGGTATTAATCAAATAGTCATGTTGATGATTAGTGAAAGCTTATCTAAGGCAAGGATACCCTATATGATTAATTATCATGCCATATTAGCACATAACCTTTTATGAGGATGGTTTATGCATTGGGATAGGATTATGTAGTTATGTGCAGGTTCTACTCTGAGGAGCCATTATGGATTGAGAATTATGGACAGGTATGGTCATTGATAATTTTGGCATGAGGTTTATTTTCTTTATTCTTCTTGAGGACAAATGCATGCTTGTATGGACATATGTGTATGGACATATAGTTAGGCCATCTTTTACTGCTGCACTACATATTGGAATTTGACTTAGGAGAAACCATGATTGCTTTCTTTCTCCTTTTTATTTAGACTTTTGAGTCATGTTGCTCGGGTTCGAGCAGAGGTTTGGGATAGTGTAGCTGGGACCTTAGGGTCAGAGACAGGGTGTGCTTGATGTTGGATTGTGGGTTATTGCGGCAACCGCGGACAGTAGGCGGTTGACCGGATTTTGATTAATTTACCCAATTGTGGATTGTGGGTTATTGCGGCAACCGCGGACAGTACGCGGTTGACCGGATCTTGATTAATTTACCCAATTGTGGGTTGTGGGTTATTGCGGTGACCGCGGACTTTGGGCGGTTGACCGGATGTTGACTATTGCATCAGATTGGGTATCAGATTTGTTCTAGTGGATGGTGTTTCCCACTTTTTGAGTACTATTGCATCAGATCGGGGTTTTGTTAGTGGACGGAGTTTCCCACTTTGATCATAGTCTTGATCCAGTCCTGCTATTATGAGACAGTGGTTACAGAGATACTCGATACAGTGATGCTTGATACAGTGATACTTTACTCGTGTGGGTCGCTCCCCTCGAGTGCCACTCCGGAGTAGGCTTTCCACGGTGTGAGCGCCGGGCACCAGGCAGGGTTCTTGAGTTCGACAGCAGAGCAGGCAGTACCAGTGATTACTGGTCTATCGATTGGGTTTATTCAGGCAGATACTTTTTGTTACACTCGTGCCTGGGGGACCGAGTGGAGTCTAGTAGCTTTGTTTAGACCAGTGCTTGTATTGTTGGTAACCGTTCGGGGTTTGACGGTGGTCCCGTGGTCGTTGCGAGTTCTTTGACCATTGTGTGAGAGGTTGAGCATCTTGAGTCTATCCGTTCTGAGAGAGAGAGCATGGATTATGACTATAGCCTGCATGAGCCACTACTCAATAGCGAGTTAGTCCGTTTGGACGCCCTACGTAATTCCTGCCCGTCAGCGGGAGGTGGTTGTAGGTGGGCGCAGGTTTGACTGGACCCGATGTGGCAGTCAGCTCGATTGGGTCAATTGAGCACCTCGTGTGCGAGTGTTGCATATCTTCATCAGAGTTTCCCCATTTGAGCATTTGGATAGAGGCATGGTAGCTGTAGAGTGTTTCCAGCTTCTTCTTTCAGTTTTACTGCATCGGTTATCTTTTGCCTCTAGTAGTCTTGGTGGGCAGATCGTCGGGCCTTGTGGCGATACCCACTGAGAACTCCCTTATTGCGTAGTTCTCACGCCCGTTGGGGGTTTTCCCCCTTTTGTCCTTTCTCCTCTTTGTTTTGCAGAGTCTTGGCGGGTGTTGCCGTTCTGTGGTTGCTGTGCGTGGTGAGGGAGTAGCGAGCTAGATCCAGACCCATCTTTGGAGAGTAGCGGTACCCCCTTTGGAGGAGATCTTCAGTATAGTCGGTAGATTGGTATTTATTTCCTATTTTGAGAGACTGATGTAGTGAGGATATGATGTATTGAGAGCTTGTACACTGATGTTTTATTTGAGATATCTCCCTGTTGAGCTATGAGTTTTGTACTCGAGGTTAATGTATGATTATCATTTTTGGGAGATGGACCTTGTTGTTTTATCTTCAGTCGTACAGTGGTTGATTTTATTCTACAGCAGTTTTATCTTTTAGCTCTGATATCTGTTAGCTGTAGTTCTTTTTGCAGGTAGGACGCTTCGCCTATGCGGGTTTGGCATAGGTGGCGGATCTGTTGGCGAGCCCGGGTCGCAGTTTCGACCCCGGGGCGTGACAGATTAGGTGGTATCAGAGCCTAGGTTGTAGGTCATGGTGGACTTAGAAACCCTAGGCTTGTGGTTGGACCCTAGGATGACTTCGTGCGAGTCGTGATTTGTAGCGAGAGTCCTGATTGAGTTTTGCACCTCTCCCGAGGGACGGGATGAGTGATTGGCATGTTTATTCTCCTAAGTAGTTATGTTGGCTGCAGACAACATAACGCTATGGAATGGGTGACATGCTCTAGACTTTCGCTGGATTGGGTCGAGCGTTGTTGTGTGCTGATTTGTGGTTTCGTCGTGGCGAGCGGTGTCTCCCCGACGCTGGGTTTGGGACCTTTGTGCATCCTGTCATGGCAGTTGAGCTTGAGCGGTTGGTTTTGGGCCGGATACCCGGATTGAGGTCAGAGAACTCCGAACCCAGATGACAGGATTGCCAGAGACATATCAGCGGCAGTGTGAGCAGCTAGTTTGGTGACGCAGTTGTCAGAGCAGTGGGCAGCCCGACTGTACTTTTCTTCTGAGACCACCAGGATGTAGTACCCTCAGCTGCAGGGATTTTTGTAGTGCCAATAGAGCGAGTGGCCCCCTCCGTGCCAATGTTTAGTGCCAAGGCACTGAGGTAGGGTGGATGGTTGACAGCAGAGGAGATGTGAGGCATGTTTGATTTAGTGAGCCAGATTTGGCAGATGAACCACCCCGACTCGTAAGATTGAGCTTGGAGCCTTTGGAGGCAGAGTCGTGGTTGGGGTTGATGGAGTGATCAATTGAGAGCCTCCCTGTGCTAGAGAGTTTATGCAGTTGTTGAACTGGTGCTCTAGGTTTCGAGGGACGAGGCACATAGGATAAGTGAGATTGGGAGTGGATTGCACCAGGATACTCTTTAGTTTCTTTTCGGTCCCTCATGTTCGGGTTTTGGACTGTGGATGCCTCGTCGGAGTAGGCATTGTGTTTGGAGCTGGACACTGCAGTTCCTTGGATGGGGATCTGCCGCTAGAGGCGAGTTCTGGAGGGAGGCGCTTGGCGCTAGGTGATGGAGGACAGATCGGCAGGCAGAGGCATTTTCGTTTTGCTTTCCTGGGTGGTGGATATCCTTGTGGATTGTTAATGCAAAGCTTACCCAAGGGAATTCTACCCTTTGTGATTTATAACTTGCATATTTTGATTGTATCATATGGGATTGAGGGGTGAGCTTAGAAAGGATAAGTGTATAGGGAATTGCATGGATTAATGGTGTTTTGTCTTATGACGGTTGCAATGATGGACTTCTGAGATGTTGGGGATCGGGCGGACCCCGATGGCAGTATCAGTGTCTATATCAGAGTAGCGCAACGGTAGCGTGGTTTTGTTGTCTGCGGAGGATCGTATCTGTTGCCTCAGCGTGAGCAGAGACAGAGGTCGTGCTCCCTTGTGATTGATGGGATATTTTCTGATGGACTAAGCGACAACCGCTTGCATCGTGTGGATGAGCTTGTGCCGCCTGGTTGGAGGGCGCCACGACAGTGGATCGGGTTGTTGCAGGTGTGATTTCATCACCGCAGTCGGAGTTAGTGTACCTCGCTTTCCGGCATGGACTAAAGGCAGAGTTATTACCACGTGCACTAGAGGTACAGAATACCGTCGGTGTTATGCATATGAAGGAGGCTTGTGGGTTTTGTTCAGTGTCGTTGAGACCATGAGTTATACCAGCAAACCTCTTGATATGGGTGGCAGTTCGATGTTTTGACCCAGTGCTTGGGATTGGTTGGCACGGCACCACTGGATGGTTAAGTGCAGAGAGGGTGCTGATTGTGACTTTTGCGAGGCAGACAAAGGAGGCTTGTTATGGGGAGATTGTTCGAGCACACAGGGTTTAGCGACTGTGTGAGAGGAGCTTATGGTGGCGCCGGGACCAAAGGATATTTCTATTGCTGCGAAATCCCGGGTGTGAGTCCACTCGAGTTGATGATTATGCCGCCTGTTAGGGAGAGTTTGATTGCGGTTGACGTGGTTCTGGAAACCGCGCCAACCTCAGTAGCACCACTTGGATTATCGGTAAGAGCTGGGAGAGTTGATCGCACCGGTGCAGGGATCTGTTGGATAGAGGGTCTGTTTGACCTAGTGCCACGTCGTTGATACACGACGGTGAGAGCCCTTTGGGATTGGAGTCCAGGCAGGTCCGGGTATTATTTAGAACCTTTTGAAGGAGCTATATTCCGGCAGTTATTGTTTGATGCCTGCGCCAATTTGGAATTTCAGCTGAGGGCATTGTCTAGATGGTGTTCAGGACACAGTAGGGGCATTACGAGTACAGTGAAGCCAATGGATTGACTAATGCCCTGTTGCCTCTAGATTGAGGAATTCTGTGTTTCAGTTGGCCTTGAACGGTTTGATAGCGGCATCCTCCAGGAATATTTTGGTTTTACCCCCTCCCTGAGTGTTTAGAGCTTGTGCAGCATTTGTATATGGTGTGACAAGATCTGTGGGGAAGAAGCTTTTTGCCATGTCGTTGTGGTGCAAGTTTTAGCTTCGAGAGCATATCTTCCTAGATTACTTCTTCTAGCCGAAGGGGCGGCGGTGGAAATTCGGCCAAAGTGGATGCTATTTAAGACTGGCCGAGATCGACGGTCATTGTTGGGGTGAGGAGTTTTTGGACCGGATAGTGCCAGCAGAGCTTGATGACCGGGTGATGAGATTGGTACCAGCGCCGATTCTAACCTTGTCAGTGGTGGGAGATGGATTTGTGAGTTATAGTGATACCTCCCATAGTGGCTGTAGAGCCACCATTGGATTTTGTGAGCATCCAGTATCACCCCGACAGAGCCACTGTGGTGGCGGATGCCTGGAGCAGAAGAGCTATTTGGGAGTCGAGTTTGACGGTTCCATAGCTGGCACTGTGTGGGGCCATCCTTGTGTGCAGGGTTTGAGTTGAGTCCCTGAGGATCCCTTTTGATGAGAGGCTGCGGCTGAGCAATCCACTTAGGTGGTTAAGTGTTGAGGGCGACCGAGTGTGAACCCCTGCTTGTTTGGGCCCCTTTTCTGTGCAGGTGTTTGTGTGGATGTGATTCGGGTCGCTTTGGTTGAGCTGGCTCTTGGGAGTGATTTTAGAGCGTGTTACTCAGGCTGTTTGTTCCTTTTCCCCCCGCCTTTTGTTGGAGTTTTTGAGGTTTTTCTGCGTCTCAGCTCTGGAGTGTCATGTTTTGGACCCCTCGCCCGTGTTTGACTCGTTCCTTTTGGGGTCTGTGAGAGTTTGGAGTACGAGGGACGCCGTTGCGAATTCCGACTCGTGAGGTGAGGGAATTGCGCAATCGGGCTATGCCGTACTGGTTGTTGCTGTTGTTGTTGCTGAGGAGTAATCACGGGGAGTGATAGGTGACTTGGGAGCTGGAGACGGCGGTGTTGAGTATTGACCCCTGGTTTCTGGGACTCCTTGGGAGTTGCCTTAGTTTCGAGGACGAAACTTTCTTCTAGTGGGGGAGGATGTGGTGACCCGGATCTTTGCAGGGCTTCTACAGTGTGACCAGCAGCTTCTGGAAGCCTACGTGGCATGTCGGCGGTGTTCGCGCGCCAGTTTGGACACAAGAGATGGACTCGGGGCTTAAAATGGATCTCGTAGGTAATCGGGGGACCCCATCGGATGTTTAGAACAGTTTACGCGAGGAGTGGATATCAAATTTAGGCTCGGCGCGGAATTCGGATTAAAAATACCTTTCCGGGAGCCTCCGGCAAATTATAGGATTGGAATTTGGCAAAATGGACGCCGGATTTGGAATCAGCGCGCGAAAACGGTCAAGATGGGCTAATTACTTACTGTTTTTGAGCTTGCGGGTACTGTTCATGCCGGAACAGTATTTCCGGCGATCGTCGGCGGCGGCCGGCGGCGGCGGGCAGCGTCGGCGGGGGGCGGCGCAGCCTCCGGCAGGCGTTTGGCGGCCGCGGGCAGGCGGCTGAGGGCGCCGGCAGGCGGCTAAGCGCGCGGGCAGGCGCGCGGTCCACCGCGGAGGTCGTGCACCGGGGGCGGGCCACGTGGCGCTCTCCGGTTGGCCGGTTCAGCAGGCGGGGTGTGAGGTC
Source organism: Tillandsia leiboldiana (assembly GCA_029204045.2). NCBI lineage: Eukaryota > Viridiplantae > Streptophyta > Magnoliopsida > Poales > Bromeliaceae > Tillandsia > Tillandsia leiboldiana. Next base: position 86,977 of record JAQNDB010000152.1, on the reverse strand, counting down.
CCGAAATCCCCCGCGTAGGGTTGCTGGTTGTTGGGCAGCTTTAGGTCGCCGTTGGGGGTGTTGGTGCGCGCGTTGGGGTCCAGAAATGGATTCGTGGTGCATTTTGGGATTTGTGTTGCATCACTAGAGGCCTGCGTGGTGTGTCGGTGATGTTTGCGCACAATTTGGACACATATGGTGGACTTCGGGCTTAAATTGAGACCCCGTGGGAAATTGGAAGACCCGTCGAGTGCTTTGAAGTGATTTCGCGCGATTCAGATGTCAAAATTGGACTCCGGGTGAAGTCCGGATAAAAGTTTACCTCTCCGGTCGCCTTCGGAAATTTTTAGAGTTGGAATTTGGCTAATCGGACTTTAAAAATGGACCCGGCGCGAAAATCGGATCGAGTGGGCATTCGGCAAATTTTCGGGTGAGAATTTGGAGAAATGGACATCGTTTTTGGATTCAGCGCGCGAAATTGCTAAGAATGGACTATTTATTTGTTTGATTTGGAGCGCGGTTGAATTGCGCGTTTTTCGAGGCATCGCGGCACGTTTATCGAGGTTCGGCGCGGATCCCGTGGCAGCTTGGCGGCACGGATCCCGAGGGCGCGGCAGGTGTACGGGCGCGGCAGGGGGGAGCAGACGCGCCTCAGCGCGGAGCGCGCGGGGGCCGCCACGTGGCGGGCCCCCGTTGGCGCCCGCGCGGGCGCGGGGGCACGCGCGCCCGTGTAACGGGCGCGTGTCCCGCGCCTGGGGTGGCACGGTGCAACGCGCCCGTGTGGCGGGCGCGTTGCCGTGCGCCACGTGGCGCGTGGGCGCGCGCGTGGACCGGGCGCGCGCGCCCATGCGCCGTGGACCGGGGCTGGGGGGCTTCCTATTGGTTGGCGCCGTGAACCAGCATGGTGGACCGGGACCGTGGACCACCCTCTTTCTCCCCTTTTTCTTCTTCTTCTTCTTTCTCACCCGCGCCTTCTTTCTTCTCTTTTCTTTCTTCCTTCTCCACCCGAGCGAGAGGGAGAGTGAGGGAGATGGTAGGAGGTGCGGCGTGGCGTCGTGGGCCTCGTGGAGCGCGCGAGTTTTTTCGTGGGGAGCGTTTCGGCGACGGCGGCGCAGTCGGGTAGGTCCCGTGTGTTGGTTTTACTGTATTTTTGTACAGTTTTCGGGGCGACCTTTTGGACTGTAATTAACCCTCTTGCTCTTTTCTGTGTTGGGCACCGTGCACCGTTTTGCGTGCGGACTCCGGCACCGTGCACCGTTTTGCGTGCGGACTCCGGCACCGTGCACCGTTTTGCGTGCGAACTCCGTTTTGCGTGCGGTTTCCGGCACCGTGCACCGTTTTGCGTGCGGACTCCGTTTTGCGTGCGGACTCCGGCACCGTGCACCGTTTTGCGTGCGGACTCCGGCACCGTGCACCGTTTTGCGTGCGGACTCCGTTTTGCGTGCGGTTTCCGGCACCGTGCACCGTTTTGCGTGCGGATTTCGGCGCCGTGCACCGCTTCGCGTGCAGACTCCGTTTTTGGTGCGGACTCCGGCAGCGTGCTCCGTTTTGCGTGCGGACTCCGGCGGCGTGCTCCGTTTTGCGTGCGGACTCCGACGGCGTGTCCCATTTTGCGTGCGGATCGCGTGGAGGCCAATTGCAAGTGTCTACGAGCAATTGGTGGCAAATCGAGGTGGGTGGCCTTATCTCCAAGTTTTATGGACTGTACAGTATTTCTACTGATGTAGGACTATGCATGATAGTTTATTTCATTGTGTAGTATGCTAGATTGTAGGAATTGTTATTCCTTTTATTATCTGTTGATACAACTATCTTGGAACTTGACCTAGCACCCCCGTCATATGTTGCATGTGTAACCAGACCAGTAGAAAACCCTCACTTGGGCTAGGGTTAATTATGTTTAGACACCCACACTGTTTTGCTATCCCTGGACATAGTGTTATCCTCGCCCGGGTAGTGGGCCGAGAGGTCGGGATTTTCCTTTTAGTGTGGGATGCGTTTGCACTCGTGCTTGGGAGCAGAGTGGAGTCTGGTAGTTGTAGCGGGTTGCTTATCTGTGCCGGGAGCCGTTTGGGTATACGGTAGTCCCGAGAGGTCTTGTTTCCCTGTTGCACAGTCGTGGGAGAGAGCCGTTGAGTAGACGGTAGTCCCGGGCCGTCGAGTATCTTCCGGTCCGTCTTGTTGGGAACCGTTGGGGTTGACGGTGGTCCCAGGTCGTTGAGTGTTGTCCGACCTGTTTTGTTACCCTGAGTTGTGGGTCGTTCCTGGCTGTGGAGTATCTCCAGCCAGTGAGCCTTGTGCTGCGAGCCGTTGGTGAGGCTAGCGTCTCGTGTTTCGAGTTAGCCGAGCAGCTGAGTCGTCGAGAGTGCTCCGACTGTTGTGCGAGGTATTTGGGGACCTTGAGCCCTACCGTTCTGAGAGTGAGCGTGGATTTTGACTAGCCTGCATATGCCTATGTTTGATACTCTATGCCGCGCCGTTCTACTCAGTTGGAGTCGCGTCCTGAGATGCCGCTGTGGATACGATGGTTGGCCTGTTGAGGCAGTCTTCCGCAGTTGAGGCAGCGATGGGCCTGTTGAGGCAGTTTTGCGCGAGGGATGAGTTAGTAGGACAGGACGCCCCACGTAAATCCCGTCCTCATGTGGATGTGTGGTAGTGGGCAGGAGCGTTCCTAGTCGTCGGGCGCAGGCTTGACTGGACCTTTGAGGTAGTCAGTTCGTTTGGGTCGTTTGAGCACCTTGGGTGCGAGTGGTCTCTTTTACTTTCATCTGTTCCACTTTTGAGTGTCTGATTAGAGGCATGGTAGCTGTAGAGTAGTTTCCAGCTTTTCTTTCAGATTTCTTTGCCTGTTATCTTTTGTCTCTTGTAGACTTGGTGGGCAGACCGTTGGGCTTGTTGACGGTACCCACTGAGAACTACTGTGGGAAGTAGTTCTCACACCCGTCGTGGTGTCTTTTTCCCCAGGAACTTCTCCTCCTGTTCCTGTTGCTCCAGTTGCTGATCCTTCTGACCGAGGCGAGGGAGTCGCGAGCTAGTTCCCTACCCGTCATTGGAGTGTGGCGGTACCCCTTCAGAGGAGAGCTTCAGTAGATTAGTTTTCTTTATTCTACAGTTTGAGAGACTGTTGTAGTGAGGATATTCTTGTATCGAGAGTCTGTACACTGATGTATTCATTGGAGATACCTCCCTTTTGAGTTTTGTATCAGAGGACTTTGTACATGATAGTATTTGGGGAGATGGTTATTGTATTATTTTCAGTTGTACAGTGTTTGGACTTCAGTTTTAGTAGTCTACTTTCAGCTCTCTGATATCTGTATACTGTAGTTGATTCTTTCTGCAGGTTAGACGCTTCATCTGTACGGCAGTTTCCGTACAGATGGCGGATCTGTTGGCGAGCCCGGGTGGCAGTTTCCACCCCGGGGCGTGACAGATTAGAGTGGTATCAGAGCCTAGGTTGTAGGTCGTGGTGGACTTAGAAACCCTAGGCTTGTGGTTGGATATTAGGATGACTACGTGAGAGTCGTGACTTTTAGCGAGAGTCTTGATTGACTTTTTACCTCTCCCAAGAGACGGGATGAGAGTTTGGCATGTTTATTCTCCTAATCGATTATGTTGGTTGCAGACAACATAATGCTATGGAATGGATGACATGTCTTAGACTTTCGCTGGATTGGGTCGTATGGTTGTTGTGTCCTGACGTTTGTAGTTGTGCAGTGGGTTGCGATACCCCTGAGACGTCGTGTTGTGAAAAGGACACACATTTTCCCTGGCCGAGTTACCAGGAGGGCATTTTCCCTGGCCGAGTTACCAGGAGGGCATTTTCCCTGGCCGAGTTACCAGGAGGGCATTTTCCCTGGCCGAGTTACCAGGAGGGCATTTTCCCTGGCCGAGTCACCAGGAGGGCATTTTCCCTGGCCGAGTTACCAGGAGGGCATTTTCCCTGGCCGAGTTACCAGGAGGGCGTTTTCCCTGGCCGAGTCACCAGGAGGGCATTTTCCCTGGTCGAGTTACCAGGAGAGCGTTTTCCCTGGCTGAGTTACCAGGAGGGCGTATTCCCTGGCTGAGTTAACAGGAGGGCGTATTCCCTGGCTGAGTTACCAGGAGGGCGTTTTCCCTGGTCGAGTTACCAGGAGAGCGTTTTCCCTGGCTGAGTTACCAGGAGGGCGTATTCCCTGGCTGAGTTACCAGGAGGGCGTATTCCCTGGCTGAGTTACCAGGAGGGCGTTTTCCCTGGCTGAGTTACCAGGAGAGCGTTTTCCCTGGCTGAGTTACCAGGAGGGCGTATTCCCTGGCTGAGTACCAGGAGGGCGTATTCCCTGGCTGAGTTACCAGGAGGGCGTTTTCCCTGGTCGAGTTACCAAGAGAGCGTTTTCCCTGGCTGAGTTACCAGTAGGGCGTATTCCCTGGCTGAGTTACCAGGAGGGCGTATTCCCTGGCTGAGTTACCAGGAGGGCGTTTTCCCTGGCTGAGTTACCAGGAGAGCGTTTTCCCTGGCTGAGTTACCAGGAGGGCGTTTTTCCTGGCTGAGTTACCAGGAGGGCGTATTCCCTGGCTGAGTTACCAGGAGGGCGTATTCCCTGGCTGAGTTACCAGGAGGGCGTTTTCCCTGGCTGAGTTACCAGGAGGGCGTTTTCCCTGGCCGAGCTACCAGATGGATAATTATCACTGGCCGAGTTACCAGATGGATAATTATCACTGTCCGAGTTACCATATGGATAATTATCACTGGCCGAGTTACCAGATGGATAATTATCACTGGCCGAGCTACCAGATGGATAATTATCACTGGCCGAGTTACCAGATGGATAATTATCACTGGCCGAGTTACCAGATGGATAATTATCACTGGCCGAGTTACCAGATGGATAATTATCACTGGCCGAGTTACCAGATGGATAATTATCACTGGCCGAGTTACCAGAAGGATAATTATCTCTGGCCGAGTTACCTGAAGGATAATTATCACTGGCCGAGTTACCAGATGGATAATTATCACTGGCCGAGTTACCAGATGGATAATTATCACTGGCCGAGTTACCAGGAGGACATTTTGCCCTGGCCGAGTTACCAGCAGGATACTTTCCACTGGCCGAGCTACCAGATGGGTACATAGCCCTGGTCGAGTTACCAGGTGATTGCTTTACTGAGACCGAGATGGTCTGACTGGACACCGAGATTTGGGGGCATCGAGTTCGTCCTGTTGGACTACTAGGAGCTCAGTTGTTGACTTGGAACCAGTTTCGTGCTTTGCGGCTCAGGGCCTTCTTTCCTGACAGTGTAAGCAAAAACTGGAAAGGGATCTTAGACTCCTGCAGTAGGGGAGTCGACCTCTTTTGGAGTATGTTCGCGAGTTTTGCGATTGTTGAGGCGGGTACCCTTTGTCGCCTGGATGAGGCCCAGGAGGTTGAGCTAGTTGAGAAAGGACTGCATCGGAATATCTATCACTTGGGGTATTCTCGGCGAGTGCCGACGTTAGATGCAGCTATTGAGCATGCTTAGCGGGTTGACCGAGGATCAGTGATCATGTCAGAGATAAACGGAGCGCCAGGGACCAGCTCCGGGGAGAGGCATCCAGTGCCGCCTGTGTCACGCCCCGGGGTCGAAACCGCGACCCGGGCCCGCCAAACAGATCCGCCACCTATGCCAACCAGCATAGGCGAAGCGTCCTACCTGCAAGAAAAGTACTATAACTAAACAGATATCAGAGCTATAAATGAAAATCTGCTGTAACTAAAAATCAATCACTGTACAACTGGAAATAAAACAACACTGTCTGCCTCCCAAAATAATAATAATAATACAATATCCTCAAGTACAAGCTCTAAACCCAGCCGGGAGGTAACTCCACTATATACAACAGTGTACAGTCTCTCAATACAAAATATCCTCACTACAAGTCTCTCAAAAGAGGAAAAGAAACTGCTAATCTACTGATGATCTCCTCAGAAGGGTACCGCTACTCTCCAACGCCGGGTAGGGATCTAGCTCGCGACTCCCTCGCCACGATCAACGACCACAGAGTCGGCAACACCTGCTAAGACTCTGCAAAACAAAGGAGAGGAGAGAAAAAGAGGGGGAAACCCCCAAAGGGTGTGAGAACTACACCAAAAAGGGAGTTCTCAGTGGGTACCACCGCCAGACCCGACGGTCTGCCCACCAAGTCCTCAAGAGACAAAAACTGACCCAAGTCATAAGGCTGAAATGAGTACGCTGGAAACTCTCAACAGCTACCCTGCCCCTCACTAAAGGCTAAAAGGGGAGAACCAAACAGTGGTATGCAACCACTAGCACATAAAGTGCACCAACGACCCAATCGAGCTGACTGCCACATCTGGTCCAGTCAACCTGCATCCACCTACAACCACCTCCCAAGACGGGCAGGAATTACGTAGGGCGTCCAAACGGACTAGCTCGCTATCGAGTAGAGGATCATGCAGGCTATGGTGAAAATCCACGCTCCCTCACAGACGGATAGAATCAAGATGCTCAACCTTTCACACAGCGGTCAAAGTACTCGCAACAACACGGAACCACCGCCAACCAGACGGCTCTCAACAATACTATCACTGATCTGAACTCAACTACCAGTCTGCACTCGGCCCCCAGGCACGAGTGTAACAATAAAAGTATTTGACCGAAATAAACTCAATCGAATGAACCGGTATAAAACCCGGCACTGCCTGCTCTGTCCAAATGACCGGAACCCAACACGGTCTGACCGGCACCCGACACGGTCTCACCGGAACCCAACACGGTCTGACCGGAACCCAACACGGTCTGAAGCCTACTCCGGAGCGGCACTCGAGGGGAGCTACCCACACGAGTAAAGCATCTCTGTCATCAACATCAACAGTATCTCGAAACAGCAGGACTTGATCATCAATCAGATCAAAGTGGGAAACTCAACCACTAAAGAAAGACCCGACCTCAGTCGGATGCAACTAAACGATAAGTGGGAAACTCCATCCGCTAAGTAAAACTGACACCCAAATCTGGTGCATAGAGAAACATCCGGTCAACCGCCCAATATCCGCGGTTGCCGCAAAGCCCCACAACTAAGCCAACCTGTCCCAGACGCGAAGTCCTGACTACCCCATCCAGACCCCTGCTCGAACCCGAGCAGCACTGACCACTTGACCAGCAAAAGCGAAGAAAGGAAAAGCATGGTTTCTCCTAAGTCAAGTTCCCATAAATAGTGCAGCAGTAAAAGATGGCCTAACTACATGACCATACAAGCATGCAAATGTCCTCAAGGAAATAAAGGGGGTAAAGCATAATAATAGTTCCTTTAGGAATAAACAACATGCCGGAATCTCGAAACTAGACCTGTCCACAACTCAGGGTTCAACAATAGAATGATCATAATAACTCCTCAGAGTACAAATCCGCACATAGCTACGAAATCCTGTCCCAAGCATAATCCATCACAAGAAAGGCTATGTGCTAACATGGCATGTTACATAATTTCATAGGGTAACATTATCCTAGGTAAGCTTACACTAATCATCACATAGATGTCCAACTCATGCAAGTCCTCAGTATACCTCATACATACTATTCTTGCAAACATTTATACCAATATCAATAACAAGCTTACCTACTTGCCAATATAGACTATGTACCCTACACATGCATGCATCAGTCATAGAGGGGTGACATCCCCACAAGTGGGCTTATACTTGCCACAACATAAACATTGCCTTAAACAATTACTGATAATAAGCTCACCCACCTGAAGCGCTTAACCCAAGGCAAACCTGAAGTCGGTGAAGTGGGTAGACGCCCGCGGTCCAAAATCTGCCAACAAATCACCCATGGTACAAGTCGCGTAAGCCTCGGCTTCAAACAGCTAAAGACACCCCTGGGCACAACAATAACGCTCAACATTACACTTTTATTCCAAAACTAACCAAACATACACAATCTGAAAGTCAGTCCCAAAGCCGCGCATATTTCACCTGCTGCAAGTGCCCCGAAAAATCCAATAAAAATACCACAGTAATCCTCGCGTCGATACCTTCGAAACGAGTACCTGCACGTCCAATTCCGAGCTTCCTACACTGAGAAACAATTCCGACAAGGGAACCACCCCGAATCAAACTACACTCAAAAACTGTAGCAACAATTACTGTTCACAGATAATCTTCACCTTCGAGAAATATTCAGAAAATTCCAAGAAAATTTGGGCATATTCCTCGTGATGTGTAGATGCAAATCGCCTCTTGAATCACCCCAATCCGATGCCTGTGCGCGAAGATATCGCCAAAATACCGCACCGCTGTCCCAAAACTCCGCCCAGAAAAAAGGGGTTACAAGATGATCCGAAAGACCCATGAAAAGCTCGGAATGGGAAAAACCAGTAAACATGGGAAACATAGCCCTACCTGTCGTGAAGCCAACGGCGCAAGAATCACCGAAAAAGGTGCCCGGGGTAGGCCGGGAGAGTCCTCGCACCAAAACGCGACGAAGAAGACCACAAACGAACGAGCGTCGCGCCGCGCCGTAAAAATAGAAACCTCGATAAGCGTGCCACCAAAAATCCCAAAACTTTGCAGAAAGATGCATCCAAACTCGGGGATCATCTTTGTTGAAGACACCCAGGCGAGATGAGGCTTGGAAATGGCGGAAAAAGGGAAGAAAGGGAGCTCGGATCGCCTTTTATAGGCAGCAGAAACAATTGGGAAAATACCGAATAAGTCCCCGTTTCCGGGCGCTGGGAGTTTTCGGGCGCGCACTGTAGCAGCCCGAAACCCCCCGCGCCCGAACACTGTAGCCGCCCGAATCCCATCCAGGCCTCCACGTCGCCCGCCAAACAGGCGACAGCCGCTCCAGCCGTACCCGTCGCGCCGCGTGGCCACCCGCGGACGACGACACGTGTCCTCCCCAAGCGCGGGAATCCGCCCGACCGCGCCCACGTGCGCCTGACGCCGCCGCCTGCCACCCTGCCGCGCACAGTAGCCCCACCAATCGGAGAACGCCACGTGTCAAGCCACTGCCTAGTGAACCCGGTGCACGAAATCCTGTGGACCGAACCAATGCGAACCTGCCACGTGTCCAAGCCCGGTGCACCGCAAACCATGAGCCATCCCGAAACTGCGTAGACCAACCGCCGTGAACCCACCTCTAGGATGATGCCACGTGTCAACCCCGGTCCACCGTGCGCCCCGCACTCCCCCGTGGACCGCGCCCCGCGGACCGGCCCACTCCTGAGCCGCCACGCGTCCCGCCCCCCGGTGCACGCCTGCCGTGTGGACCGGGCGGCCCGCGCCTCCGTCCGCCGCGCCGCCGGCGGCTGCTCCGCCGCTGCCGCCGCCGCCGGGAACACTGTTCCGGCATGAACAGTACCCGAAGCTCAAAAATGACAAGTGGGTAGTCCGTTTTAACCGTTTTCGCGCGCTGAATCCAAATCCGAAGTCCGATTTGCCAAATTCCAACACCAAAATTTGCCGAAGGCATCCGGAAAGGTAATCCTTGGTCCAAACTTCGCACTGAGTCCAATTTAAATATCCTTGGCGCGCGAAACCACTTCTAACGATCCGACGGAGTCCAATGATCACCCACGTGATCCATTAAACACGCTGAGCCCAACACTAATGTCCAATTGGGGCACAAATACCACCAACACGCCACATAGGCCTCCGGGAGCTGTAGATGATCCAGTAATCTCGACGTGGGGATCCAGGTCCTCACATCCTCCCCCACTAAGAAAAGTTTCGTCCTCGAAACTAACTCAAATCCCCCAAGGGTCCCACATACCACGGGTAGGTATTCATCAATAACGCCTCCAGCTCCCGAAACATCGCTCACTCCCCGTGATTACTTCCCAACAACAACAACAACAAGTACGGCATGGCCCGACATGCGATTTTCTCAACTCCCGAGCCAGAAATCGCAACGGGCGTCCCTCGTACTCCAACAATCACCGATCTCGGAAGGGCAAGTCAATCACGGGCGAGGGATCCAAAAGCAAAACACTCCTGAGCTGAGACGTGAAACAATACAGAGGCCCCAACAAGAGCCGGGGAAAACAGAATAATCAACAACGCAACACGCCCCAAACCACCTCCTGGTGTCTACTCAACCAGGATCACCCAAAGTATACCCACAAATTCATCCGATGAGGAAAAAGATCCAATAAGCTGGGGTCTTCACTCGGTTACTTCCGATCCAAAATCACCCGAGTGGCCTACTCGACCACGAGCTACCCTCAAAAGGGATCCTCAAGAGACACAATCTCAAGCCACGGTTGGACACTCAACAAGCCAACATAACTCCAGCGGACCCACGGGTCGAAAAGATGCCCTGACGGGGACCAAACCGTCAGTGAACGGGAGGGAAAACTGGCTCGAAAGGCGATCAAAAAGCGGAGGCTCAAACCCGCGGTCAAAAATCCCAAATCAGCAACAACATTCCGCGGAAATCCCACTCAAGATGCTGAGTAATCAAAACTGATAGCCAAACAGGCATGGCCTACGCCCAGGTATAACAATCCAAGCTGGGAATAAAGGGCGTACTGAAGGCTCAACCGGGGAATCTAAGCTGCCTGCAAAACAGCGGTTCATCCTGCCACAGCACTCACAGGGTTGGACTAAAGAAGTGTGGACCGAAGATCCACCCACGGTAACTCTACCGCCACAATGGGAGGCATCACCAAAACACACAATTCCACCTCCCAACACAGGAAACACTAGCATTGGCGCTAATACCAGTCACATTATCCATTGGCCATGCTCTCTCGGCACCGCCAAGTCTAGAAGCTTCTCACCTCAAGAATGAAAGTCGGTCTCAGTCAACTTGAATAACATCCACTTGGTCAGGTTCCACCGCCGTCCCTACGGCTCGAACAAAGCGACCCAAGAAGGTATGCTTCTGCAGCTACAACTTGTACCTCCCTAACTTGGCATACCGCTTCATCCACACGGGCAAGGTAGCACATCCACAAAGTGCTCCTAGTACTCCAAGTCACTCTGGGAGTAAATCAAAATATCCACGGAAAACACCACTCCCAGTCCGTCCAAGTACAACTGGGACCTACTATTCCTCAGATCTTGAAATCCCCAGGGCAATCGTCATTCCATTGGCCTCACTAACAACTCATAATGCCCCCACCGCGTCCAAAACGCCACCTAGGCGAAGTCCTCAGCTGTCTAACACCAAGTGGGTACTCGCATCATACACCAACTGCCGGAGTATAATTCCATCATAAGGTCCTGGTTACCATAAAAGGACCCTCACATCCGTGTATCAACGACGTGGCATCACCACCGTATACCCACGGCGTGGCACTAGGTCAAACAGACCCCTCGATCCATCAGATCCTGCAACTGTGCCAACAGCTCTCTCTCAGCTCTACCGGCGATATCCAATGAGGTGCCGTCCCGAGTGGCGCGGTTCCTCGAACCACGTCAAACGCAATCTCTATCTCCCTAACCGGCGGCATTACCAACAACTAAGGGGAAATCACACACGGGATCTCGCAGGCAACAGAGATATCCTCGAGTCCCGGTGCCGCCGTAAGCACCTCTCATCCTGTCGCTAAAACCAGAGTGCTCTAACAACCTCAACGAGCAAGCCTCCAATTGCCTGTCTTGCCGAAGATCAAGTCCTCTTTTGCCGCAGTCGAACATCCTGTGGCATAGTGCCCAACCATCCCAAGCATAAGGTCAAAACACCTAATTGCTATAATCTCCAATAATTCTGCCGGCATCTCGCGGTCTCGGCCGCACTGGACATGATCCAAAAGCCTCCCCCACGTGCACAACAACAACAGGAACCTGTACCTCTAGTGCACGTGGTAACAAATCTGCCTCTAACCCAGGTAAGAGTGGAACATGCTCTCACTCCGACTACCGTGGTGAAATCCCACCTGCGACACTCAATCCACTACCGTGGCGCCCTCCAACCGGGCGGCACAGATCCATTCGCTCAAAGCAAGTGGTTGTTGCTCAATCTGCCTGAAAATCAGGGCTATCACTAGGAAGCACGACCTCTGTCTCCGACCACAATGAGGCGACGAATAAGGTCCTCCGCAGATAACAAATCCATGCTATCGCTGCGCCACTCTGATAAAATACTGATGTCGCCTTCGGGGTCCACTCGACCTCTGACATCTCGGGAATTCGCCATCCAAGAAAGAAAATTAGTCATGCCCCTGCCGGCCGATCTGTCCTCCATCATCCGGCGCCAAACGCCCAAAATCCAGAACTCACCTCTGGCGACAGATCCCTATCCAAAGGAACTGCAATGCCGCGTTCCATACACTGTGCCTGCTCCAACGAGGCGTCTAAATCTACAATGGAGGGACTGAATAACAGAAAGGTGTCCTGGCGCAATCCACTCCCAGTCTCATATATCCTATGCGCCTCGTCCCTCGAATCTGGAGCGCGCAGTTCAATAACTACATACACTCACACGCACAGGGAGGCTCTCAAATAATCACTCCATCACCACCAGCCACGACTCTGCCTCCAAAGACTCCAAACTCAATCTTACAAGTCGGGGTGGTTCGTCTGCCAAATATGGCTCAATTGGTCGATCATGTCCCACAGCTCACCAGCTGTCAACCATCCACCCTGCCTCGGTGCCTCGACACTAAACCTTGGCACAGAGGGGGCTACTCAGCGCTCCGACAACTGTGTCACCAAGACCAGCTGCTCCCACAGCCGCTGATAAGCCTCTGACAATCCTGTCATCTGGGTCCGGGGTTCTCTGACCTCAATCCAGGTATCCGGCTCAAAACCAACTGCTCAAGCTCAACTGCCATGACAGGATGCACACGGGTCAAAACCCAACGTCGGGGGGACACCGCTCGCCACGACGAAACAACAAAACAGCACACAACAACACTCGACCCAATCCAGCGAGAGTCTAAAGCATGTCACCCGTTCCACAGCATTATGTTGTCTGCAGCCAACATAATCACTTAGGAGAATAAACATGCCAATCACTCCTCCCGTCCCTCGGGAGAGGTATAAAACTCAATCAGGACTCTCGCAAAAATCACGACTCTCACAAAGTCAACCAAGGGTCAAACCAAAAGCCTAGGGTTTCTAAGTCCACCATGACCTACAACCTAGGCTCTGATACCACTCTAATCTGTCACGCCCCGGGGTCGAAACCGCGACCCGGGCCCGCCAAACAGATCCGCCACCTATGCCAACCAGCATAGGCGAAGCGTCCTACCTGCAAGAAAAGTACTATAACTAAACAGATATCAGAGCTATAAATGAAAATCTGCTGTAACTAAAAATCAATCACTGTACAACTGGAAATAAAACAACACTGTCTGCCTCCCAAAATAATAATAATAATACAATATCCTCAAGTACAAGCTCTAAACCCAGCCGGGAGGTAACTCCACTATATACAACAGTGTACAGTCTCTCAATACAAAATATCCTCACTACAAGTCTCTCAAAAGAGGAAAAGAAACTGCTAATCTACTGATGATCTCCTCAGAAGGGTACCGCTACTCTCCAACGCCGGGTAGGGATCTAGCTCGCGACTCCCTCGCCACGATCAACGACCACAGAGTCGGCAACACCTGCTAAGACTCTGCAAAACAAAGGAGAGGAGAGAAAAAGAGGGGGAAACCCCCAAAGGGTGTGAGAACTACACCAAAAAGGGAGTTCTCAGTGGGTACCACCGCCAGACCCGACGGTCTGCCCACCAAGTCCTCAAGAGACAAAAACTGACCCAAGTCATAAGGCTGAAATGAGTACGCTGGAAACTCTCAACAGCTACCCTGCCCCTCACTAAAGGCTAAAAGGGGAGAACCAAACAGTGGTATGCAACCACTAGCACATAAAGTGCACCAACGACCCAATCGAGCTGACTGCCACATCTGGTCCAGTCAACCTGCATCCACCTACAACCACCTCCCAAGACGGGCAGGAATTACGTAGGGCGTCCAAACGGACTAGCTCGCTATCGAGTAGAGGATCATGCAGGCTATGGTGAAAATCCACGCTCCCTCACAGACGGATAGAATCAAGATGCTCAACCTTTCACACAGCGGTCAAAGTACTCGCAACAACACGGAACCACCGCCAACCAGACGGCTCTCAACAATACTATCACTGATCTGAACTCAACTACCAGTCTGCACTCGGCCCCCAGGCACGAGTGTAACAATAAAAGTATTTGACCGAAATAAACTCAATCGAATGAACCGGTATAAAACCCGGCACTGCCTGCTCTGTCCAAATGACCGGAACCCAACACGGTCTGACCGGCACCCGACACGGTCTCACCGGAACCCAACACGGTCTGACCGGAACCCAACACGGTCTGAAGCCTACTCCGGAGCGGCACTCGAGGGGAGCTACCCACACGAGTAAAGCATCTCTGTCATCAACATCAACAGTATCTCGAAACAGCAGGACTTGATCATCAATCAGATCAAAGTGGGAAACTCAACCACTAAAGAAAGACCCGACCTCAGTCGGATGCAACTAAACGATAAGTGGGAAACTCCATCCGCTAAGTAAAACTGACACCCAAATCTGGTGCATAGAGAAACATCCGGTCAACCGCCCAATATCCGCGGTTGCCGCAAAGCCCCACAACTAAGCCAACCTGTCCCAGACGCGAAGTCCTGACTACCCCATCCAGACCCCTGCTCGAACCCGAGCAGCACTGACCACTTGACCAGCAAAAGCGAAGAAAGGAAAAGCATGGTTTCTCCTAAGTCAAGTTCCCATAAATAGTGCAGCAGTAAAAGATGGCCTAACTACATGACCATACAAGCATGCAAATGTCCTCAAGGAAATAAAGGGGTAAAGCATAATAATAGTTCCTTTAGGAATAAACAACATGCCGGAATCTCGAAACTAGACCTGTCCACAACTCAGGGTTCAACAATAGAATGATCATAATAACTCCTCAGAGTACAAATCCGCACATAGCTACGAAATCCTGTCCCAAGCATAATCCATCACAAGAAAGGCTATGTGCTAACATGGCATGTTACATAATTTCATAGGGTAACATTATCCTAGGTAAGCTTACACTAATCATCACATAGATGTCCAACTCATGCAAGTCCTCAGTATACCTCATACATACTATTCTTGCAAACATTTATACCAATATCAATAACAAGCTTACCTACTTGCCAATATAGACTATGTACCCTACACATGCATGCATCAGTCATAGAGGGGTGACATCCCCACAAGTGGGCTTATACTTGCCACAACATAAACATTGCCTTAAACAATTACTGATAATAAGCTCACCCACCTGAAGCGCTTAACCCAAGGCAAACCTGAAGTCGGTGAAGTGGGTAGACGCCCGCGGTCCAAAATCTGCCAACAAATCACCCATGGTACAAGTCGCGTAAGCCTCGGCTTCAAACAGCTAAAGACACCCCTGGGCACAACAATAACGCTCAACATTACACTTTTATTCCAAAACTAACCAAACATACACAATCTGAAAGTCAGTCCCAAAGCCGCGCATATTTCACCTGCTGCAAGTGCCCCGAAAAATCCAATAAAAATACCACAGTAATCCTCGCGTCGATACCTTCGAAACGAGTACCTGCACGTCCAATTCCGAGCTTCCTACACTGAGAAACAATTCCGACAAGGGAACCACCCCGAATCAAACTACACTCAAAAACTGTAGCAACAATTACTGTTCACAGATAATCTTCACCTTCGAGAAATATTCAGAAAATTCCAAGAAAATTTGGGCATATTCCTCGTGATGTGTAGATGCAAATCGCCTCTTGAATCACCCCAATCCGATGCCTGTGCGCGAAGATATCGCCAAAATACCGCACCGCTGTCCCAAAACTCCGCCCAGAAAAAAGGGGTTACAAGATGATCCGAAAGACCCATGAAAAGCTCGGAATGGGAAAAACCAGTAAACATGGGAAACATAGCCCTACCTGTCGTGAAGCCAACGGCGCAAGAATCACCGAAAAAGGTGCCCGGGGTAGGCCGGGAGAGTCCTCGCACCAAAACGCGACGAAGAAGACCACAAACGAACGAGCGTCGCGCCGCGCCGTAAAAATAGAAACCTCGATAAGCGTGCCACCAAAAATCCCAAAACTTTGCAGAAAGATGCATCCAAACTCGGGGATCATCTTTGTTGAAGACACCCAGGCGAGATGAGGCTTGGAAATGGCGGAAAAAGGGAAGAAAGGGAGCTCGGATCGCCTTTTATAGGCAGCAGAAACAATTGGGAAAATACCGAATAAGTCCCCGTTTCCGGGCGCTGGGAGTTTTCGGGCGCGCACTGTAGCAGCCCGAAACCCCCCGCGCCCGAACACTGTAGCCGCCCGAATCCCATCCAGGCCTCCACGTCGCCCGCCAAACAGGCGACAGCCGCTCCAGCCGTACCCGTCGCGCCGCGTGGCCACCCGCGGACGACGACACGTGTCCTCCCCAAGCGCGGGAATCCGCCCGACCGCGCCCACGTGCGCCTGACGCCGCCGCCTGCCACCCTGCCGCGCACAGTAGCCCCACCAATCGGAGAACGCCACGTGTCAAGCCACTGCCTAGTGAACCCGGTGCACGAAATCCTGTGGACCGAACCAATGCGAACCTGCCACGTGTCCAAGCCCGGTGCACCGCAAACCATGAGCCATCCCGAAACTGCGTAGACCAACCGCCGTGAACCCACCTCTAGGATGATGCCACGTGTCAACCCCGGTCCACCGTGCGCCCCGCACTCCCCCGTGGACCGCGCCCCGCGGACCGGCCCACTCCTGAGCCGCCACGCGTCCCGCCCCCCGGTGCACGCCTGCCGTGTGGACCGGGCGGCCCGCGCCTCCGTCCGCCGCGCCGCCGGCGGCTGCTCCGCCGCTGCCGCCGCCGCCGGGAACACTGTTCCGGCATGAACAGTACCCGAAGCTCAAAAATGACAAGTGGGTAGTCCGTTTTAACCGTTTTCGCGCGCTGAATCCAAATCCGAAGTCCGATTTGCCAAATTCCAACACCAAAATTTGCCGAAGGCATCCGGAAAGGTAATCCTTGGTCCAAACTTCGCACTGAGTCCAATTTAAATATCCTTGGCGCGCGAAACCACTTCTAACGATCCGACGGAGTCCAATGATCACCCACGTGATCCATTAAACACGCTGAGCCCAACACTAATGTCCAATTGGGGCACAAATACCACCAACACGCCACATAGGCCTCCGGGAGCTGTAGATGATCCAGTAATCTCGACGTGGGGATCCAGGTCCTCACAGCCTGAGTTTGGACAGTCGAGAAGATCGAGACCCCGGGGCCGCCACGATCCCAGTCTGAGGGTCGTGAGTCTCAGAGGAGACAGAGACCATGAGGTTTTCCGCGGCCGATGTATCAGCAGCAGCAGCGGGATGACTGTGTCCTTGGCGTGGGCTGCATTCTGCGTCGTAGTGTGACCACAGGCAGGGCACAGATCATGGTCTTGTCCTAAAGCGGGGTCATCAGTCACTTTGGCAGCTTCGGCTCCTCCTCCTCCGCTCTTCCAGACAGGCGGAGTTTCGACAGGTTGGCCAGATAGTTAAGGCCACTTCTGCACGGCAGTGATGCCACGCCGTTGATACACGGTGGTGATGCCACGCCGTTGATACACGGTGGTGATGCCACACCGTTGATACACGGTGGTGATACCACGCCGTTGGTGCACGGTGGTGATGCCACGCCGTTGGTGCACGGCAGTGATGCCACGCCGTTGATACACGATGGTGATGCCACGCCGTTGATACACGGTGGTGATGCCACGCCGTTGATACACGGTGGTGATGCCACGCCGTTGATACACGGTGGTGATGCCACGCCGTTGATACACGGTGGTGATGCCACGCCGTTGATACACGGTGGTGATGCCACACCGTTGATACACGGTGGTGATACCACGCCGTTGGTGCACGGCGGTGATGCCACGCTGTTGGTGCACGGCAGTGATGCCACGCCGATGGTGCACGGCAGTGATGCCACGTTGTAGGTACACAACGGTGAGAGTTTTTTGGGATGTTTCGGACTTTTGATCGCGAGTTTGGGCATCAGCGTTATGATCGCCTTGCGAGCCAGTTTTCAGTCCCATTCACCGACGGTTTGGTGCCCGTCAGGGTGTTCTCTTTTAGTTGAGGGATCGACTTCGACCCGTGGGTCCGTTGGAGTTATGATAGCATGTTGAGTGACCAACTGTGGCATGGGATTGTGTCTCTTGAGGATCCCTTTGAGGTTAGCCTGCAGTTGAGTAGTCCACTCGGGTGGTTTTGGATCGGGAGGTAACCGAGTGAATACCCCAACTTATTGGATTCCCTTCCTTATTGGATGAGTGTGCCGGTTTGCTTCGGGTCGCCTTGTTGAGGTGGGCACCATGACGTGGTTTGGTGCGTGTTGCGCTAGTGGTTATTTCAGTTTCCCCCAGCCTTTTCTTGGAGCCCTTTGGTATTTCACGTCTCAGCTCAGTAGTGATGTGTTTTTCCCCGCCCGTGATTTACTTGCCCCTTTGAGATCCGTGATTATGGAGTACGAGGGACGCCCGTTGCAATTTCTCGCTCGAGAGATGAGAGGATTGCACATCGGGTCATACCGTACTTGTTGTTGTTACGGAGTAATCACGAGGAGCGAGTGGGGTCTAGGGAGCTGGAGACGTATTGTTAGATACCGAGCCGTGGTATTCTTGACTCCTGATGGGCTTGATCTAGTTTCGAGGACGAAACTTCCTTTTAGTGGGGGAGGATGTGAGGTCCCGAAATCCCCCGCGTAGGGTTGCTGGTTGTTGGGCAGCTTTAGGTCGCCGTTGGGGGTGTTGGTGCGCGCGTTGGGGTCCAGAAATGGATTCGTGGTGCATTTTGGGATTTGTGTTGCATCACTAGAGGCCTGCGTGGTGTGTCGGTGATGTTTGCGCGCAATTTGGACACATCTGGTGGACTTCAGGCTTAAATTGAGACCCCGTGGGAAATTGGAAGACCCGTCGGGTGCTTTGAAGTGATTTCGCGCGATTCAGATGTCAAAATTGGACTCCGGGTGAAGTCCGGATAAAAGTTTACCTCTCCGGTCGCCTTCGGGAATTTTTAGAGTTGGAATTTGGCTAATCGGACTTTAAAAATGGACCCGGCACGAAAATCGGATCGAGTGGGCATTCGGCAAATTTTCGGGTGAGAATTTGGAGAAATGGACATCGTTTTTGGATTCAGCGCGCGAAATTGCTAAGAATGGACTATTTATTTGTTTGATTTGGAGCCCGGTTGAATTGCGCGTTTTTCGAGGCATCGCGGCACGTTTATCGAGGTTCGGCGCGGATCCCGTGGCAGCTTGGCGGCACGGATCCCGAGGGCGCGGCAGGTGTACGGGCGCGGCAGGGGGGAGCAGACGCGCCTCAGCGCGGAGCGCGCGGGGGCCGCCACGTGGCGGGCCCCCGTTGGCGCCCGCGCGGGCGCGGGGGCACGCGCGCCCGTGTAACGGGCGCGTGTCCCGCGCCTGGGGTGGCACGGTGCAACGCGCCCGTGTGGCGGGCGCGTTGCCGTGCGCCACGTGGCGCGTGGGCGCGCGCGTGGACCGGGTGCGCGCGCCCATGCGCCGTGGACCGGGGCTGGGGGGCTTCCTATTGGTTGGCGCCGTGAACCAGCATGGTGGACCGGGACCGTGGACCACCCTCTTTCTCCCCTTTTTCTTCTTCTTATTCTTTCTCCCCCGCGCCTTCTTTCTTCTCTTTTCTTTCTTTCTTCTCCACCCGAGCGAGAGGGAGAGTGAGGGAGATGGTAGGAGGTGCGGCGTGGCGTCGTGGGCCTCGTGGAGCGCGCGAGTTTTTTCGTGGGGAGCGTTTCGGCGACGGCGGCGCAGTCGGGTAGGTCCCGTGTGTTGGTTTTACTGTATTTTTGTACAGTTTTCGGGGCGACCTTTTGGACTGTAATTAACCCTCTTGCTCTTTTCTGTGTTGGGCACCGTGCACCGTTTTGCGTGCGGACTCCGGCACCGTGCACCGTTTTGCGTGCGGACTCCGGCACCGTGCACCGTTTTGCGTGCGGACTCCGTTTTGCGTGCGGTTTCCGGCACCGTGCACCGTTTTGCGTGCGGACTCCGTTTTGCGTGCGGACTCCGGCACCGTGCACCGTTTTGCGTGCGGACTCCGGCACCGTGCACCGTTTTGCGTGCGGACTCCGTTTTGCGTGCGGTTTCCGGCACCGTGCATCGTTTTGCGTGCGGTTTTCGGCGCCGTGCACCGCTGCGCGTGCAGACTCCATTTTTGGTGCGGACTCCGGCAGCGTGCTCCGTTTTGCGTGCGGACTCCAGCGGCGTGCTCCGTTTTGCGTGCGGACTCCGACGGCGTGTCCCATTTTGCGTGCGGATCGCGTGGAGGCCAATTGCAAGTGTCTACGAGCAATTGGTGGCAAATCGAGGTGGGTGGCCTTATCTCCAAGTTTTATGGACTGTACAGTATTTCTACTGATGTAGGACTATGCATGATAGTTTATTTCATTGTGTAGTATGCTAGATTGTAGGAATTGTTATTCCTTTTATTATCTGTTGATACAGCTATCTTGGAACTTGACCTAGCACCCCCGTCATATGTTGCATGTGTAACCAGACCAGTAGAAAACCCTCACTTGGGCTAGGGTTAATTATGTTTAGACACCCACACTGTTTTGCTATCCCTGGACATAGTGTTATCCTCGCCCGGGTAGTGGGCCGAGAGGTCGGGATTTTCCTTTTAGTGTGGGATGCGTTTGCACTCGTGCTTGGGAGCAGAGTGGAGTCTGGTAGTTGTAGCGGGTTGCTTATCTGTGCCGGGAGCCGTTTGGGTATACGGTAGTCCCGAGAGGTCTTGTTTCCCTGTTGCACAGTCGTGGGAGAGAGCCGTTGAGTAGACGGTAGTCCCGGGCCGTCGAGTATCTTCCGGTCCGTCTTGTTGGGAACCGTTGGGGTTGACGGTGGTCCCAGGTCGTTGAGTGTTGTCCGACCTGTTTTGTTACCCTGAGTTGTGGGTCGTTCCTGGCTGTGGAGTATCTCCAGCCAGTGAGCCTTGTGCTGCGAGCCGTTGGTGAGGCTAGCGTCTCGTGTTTCGAGTTAGCCGAGCAGCTGAGTCGTCGAGAGTGCTCCGACTGTTGTGCGAGGTATTTGGGGACCTTGAGCCCTACCGTTCTGAGAGTGAGCGTGGATTTTGACTAGCCTGCATATGCCTATGTTTGATACTCTATGCTGCGCCGTTCTACTCAGTTGGAGTCGCGTCCTGAGATGCCGCTGTGGATACGATGGTTGGCCTGTTGAGGCAGTCTTCCGCAGTTGAGGCAGCGATGGGCCTGTTGAGGCAGTTTTGTGCGAGGGATGAGTTAGTAGGACAGGACGCCCCACGTAAATCCCGTCCTCATGTGGATGTGTGGTAGTGGGCAGGAGCGTTCCTAGTCGTCGGGCGCAGGCTTGACTGGACCTTTGAGGTAGTCAGTTCGTTTGGGTCGTTTGAGCACCTTGGGTGCGAGTGGTCTCTTTTACTTTCATCTGTTCCACTTTTGAGTGTCTGATTAGAGGCATGGTAGCTGTAGAGTAGTTTCCAGCTTTTCTTTCAGATTTCTTTGCCTGTTATCTTTTGCCTCTTGTAGACTTGGTGGGCAGACCGTTGGGCTTGTTGACGGTACCCACTGAGAACTACTGTGGGAAGTAGTTCTCACACCCGTCGTGGTGTCTTTTTCCCCAGGAACTTCTCCTCCTGTTCCTGTTGCTCCAGTTGCTGATCCTTCTGACCGAGGCGAGGGAGTCGCGAGCTAGTTCCCTACCCGTCATTGGAGTGTGGCGGTACCCCTTCAGAGGAGAGCTTCAGTAGATTAGTTTTCTTTATTCTACAGTTTGAGAGACTGTTGTAGTGAGGATATTCTTGTATCGAGAGTCTGTACACTGATGTATTCATTGGAGATACCTCCCTTTTGAGTTTTGTATCAGAGGACTTTGTACATGATAGTATTTGGGGAGATGGTTATTGTATTATTTTCAGTTGTACAGTGTTTGGACTTCAGTTTTAGTAGTCTACTTTCAGCTCTCTGATATCTGTATACTGTAGTTGATTCTTTCTGCAGGTTAGACGCTTCATCTGTACGGCAGTTTCCGTACAGATGGCGGATCTGTTGGCGAGCCCGGGTGGCAGTTTCCACCCCGGGGCGTGACACGGGGTCCACTGAAATTGGGCCCGGGTGCACGGTAGACCAGGTGGACACGTGGCGTGAGGTGATTGGTTCGGTGTTGTGCTCCCGGTCCACGCAACCGGTGGAGTGGGTGACCGGGGCAGGTGGCCGTACGGCGGGGCAGGTGGCCGTACGGCCCGGGTTAGCCGCGACGTGCGCGGTCCGCGGCGCGACGTGCGTGGTGCACGGGTTGCCGGGCCACGTGTCGCGTCGCCATTCGCGGGCGCTGGTGCACCGGGTGCAGTGGGGGCCCGGGGGAGTAGTGGACTGGACTGTGTGGTGGACCGGGCCGCACTGTGCGCGCCCGAAAGTGGTGGGCCGGGCCGCACTGTGCGCGCCCGGAAATTTCCGGGCGCCCAAAAATCCGGACTTATTGGGAATTATCCCAATTGTTTTCCTCAGCCTATTTAAAGGCAGCCCGAGCCTCTGTTTTGGGGCTTTTTCTCCCAAAACCACACCTCCTCTGTCCGAGCTCCCTTAAGCTAAGTTTTTCACCTCTAAGTGCTTGATCTTCCTGCAGAGTTTTGGGATTTTTGGGGGCACGAATCCCGAGGTTCCCCATTTTACGGTGCGGCGCGATGTTGCTTTCTAGTGTTCTTCTTCAGCGCAGCGACAGTGTTTTGGCTCCCCTGGGCTACCCCGAGCTCCTTTTTCTGTGATTCTTGCGCCGACAGACTCCTAAGAGCATCGAGGTGTTTTGGCCATATCTTTGCGCACAAGCGTCAGCCGGAAACGAGCTTATACAACTTTTTCATCTACAGATCGCAAGGAACGCGCTCGTATTTTTCTTGGATTTTTCTAAGATTTCATCAGAGGTGAAAATTACTGTTTTCTCAGTGAACAGTGTACAGTTTTAATACAGATTTTTGTATGAGTGTACCCCCTTGCCGAATTTTTATCTTGACTTACCGAACTCCGATTTGGGCGTGCAAGGTACCGTTTCGAAGCTATCGACGCAAGGATTGCTGTGATATTTTTATTGGAATTTTCTGGGCACTATCTGCAGGTGATAATTTAATAGTTCAGAATTCGAGGTTGTATGTGGTTTTAAGTGCTATATTTGGGAGCCTAGTGTAATTAGTGTACTTTGTATTGTGCCAGGAGTGTTACGGGTGTGCTGAACTTATTGGAGCAAGGGATTAGAGTTATTTGGTGTT
Organism: Tillandsia leiboldiana; assembly: GCA_029204045.2. Taxonomy (NCBI): domain Eukaryota; kingdom Viridiplantae; phylum Streptophyta; class Magnoliopsida; order Poales; family Bromeliaceae; genus Tillandsia; species Tillandsia leiboldiana. The sequence continues at coordinate 63,721 of JAQNDB010000152.1, read as the reverse complement.
TTCAGCTATTGGGCTTTGGACAGTCAGCTTTTCAGGTGGGTGCCTTATTCCCGGAACCGGTGGACAGTTCTCTAAATTTTCATATGTTAGCATTGCATGCAGGTGAATGGTACAATAGCTGGGATTGATCGGTAAGTTTAACAATGAGGATTTTATGGAAATTGCAAGTGAATTATTCACAGTATGACAATGGTATTAATCAAATAGTCATGTTGATGATTAGTGAAAGCTTATCTAAGGCAAGGATACCCTATATGATTAATTATCATGCCATATTAGCACATAACCTTTTATGAGGATGGTTTATGCATTGGGATAGGATTATGTAGTTATGTGCAGGTTCTACTCTGAGGAGCCATTATGGATTGAGAATTATGGACAGGTATGGTCATTGATAATTTTGGCATGAGGTTTATTTTCTTTATTCTTCTTGAGGACAAATGCATGCTTGTATGGACATATGTGTATGGACATATAGTTAGGCCATATTTTACTGCTGCACTACATATTGGAATTTGACTTAGGAGAAACCATGATTGCTTTCTTTCTCCTTTTTATTTAGACTTTTGAGTCATGTTGCTCGGGTTCGAGCAGAGGTTTGGGATAGTGTAGCTGGGACCTTAGGGTCAGAGACAGGGTGTGCTTGATGTTGGATTGTGGGTTATTGCGGCAACCGCGGACAGTAGGCGGTTGACCGGATCTTGATTAATTTACCCAATTGTGGATTGTGGGTTATTGCGGCAACCGCGGACAGTAGGCGGTTGACCGGATCTTGATTAATTTACCCAATTGTGGGTTGTGGGTTATTGCGGTGACCGCGGACTTTGGGCGGTTGACCGGATGTTGACTATTGCATCAGATTGGGTATCAGATTTGTTCTAGTGGATGGTGTTTCCCACTTTTTGAGTACTATTGCATCAGATCGGGGTTTTGTTAGTGGACGGAGTTTCCCACTTTGATCATAGTCTTGATCCAGTCCTGCTATTATGAGACAGTGGTTACAGAGATACTCGATACAGTGATGCTTGATACAGTGATACTTTACTCGTGTGGGTCGCTCCCCTCGAGTGCCACTCCGGAGTAGGCTTTCCATGGTGTGAGCGCCGGGCACCAGGCAGGGTTCTTGAGTTCGACAGCAGAGCAGGCTGTACCAATGATTACTGGTCTATCGATTGGGTTTATTCAGGCAGATACTTTTTGTTACACTCGTGCCTGGGGGACCGAGTGGAGTCTAGTAGCTTTGTTTAGATCAGTGCTTGTATTGTTGGGAACCGTTCGGGGTTTGACGGTGGTCCCGTGGTCGTTGCGAGTTCTTTGACCATTGTGTGAGAGGTTGAGCATCTTGAGTCTATCCGTTCTGAGAGAGAGAGCATGGATTATGACTATAGCCTGCATGAGCCACTACTCAATAGCGAGTTAGTCCGTTTGGACGCCCTACGTAATTCCTGCCCGTCAGCGGGAGGTGGTTGTAGGTGGGCGCAGGTTTGACTGGACCCGATGTGGCAGTCAGCTCGATTGGGTCAATTGAGCACCTCGTGTGCGAGTGTTGCATATCTTCATCAGAGTTTCCCCATTTGAGCATTTGGATAGAGGCATGGTAGCTGTAGAGTGTTTCCAGCTTCTTCTTTCAGTTTTACTGCATCGGTTATCTTTTGCCTCTAGTAGTCTTGGTGGGCAGATCGTCGGGCCTTGTGGCGATACCCACTGAGAACTCCCTTATTGCGTAGTTCTCACGCCCGTTGGGGGTTTTCCCCCTTTTGTCCTTTCTCCTCTTTGTTTTGCAGAGTCTTGGCGGGTGTTGCCGTTCTGTGGTTGCTGTGCGTGGTGAGGGAGTAGCGAGCTAGATCCAGACCCATCTTTGGAGAGTAGCGGTACCCCCTTTGGAGGAGATCTTCAGTATAGTCGGTAGATTGGTATTTATTTCCTATTTTGAGAGACTGATGTAGTGAGGATATGATGTATTGAGAGCTTGTACACTGATGTTTTATTTGAGATATCTCCCTGTTGAGCTATGAGTTTTGTACTCGAGGTTAATGTATGATTATCATTTTTGGGAGATGGACCTTGTTGTTTTATCTTCAGTCGTACAGTGGTTGATTTTATTCTACAGCAGTTTTATCTTTTAGCTCTGATATCTGTTAGCTGTAGTTCTTTTTGCAGGTAGGACGCTTCGCCTATGCGGGTTTGGCATAGGTGGCGGATCTGTTGGCGAGCCCGGGTCGCAGTTTCGACCCCGGGGCGTGACAAAACTAGTTCCCATAGGATACCAAATTCCGAAATTAATTGATCCTTTGATGTACCGGATGATCCTTTTCACCGCTTTCAGGTGAACCTCCTTTGGTGCTGATTGATATCTCGCGCAAATCCCAACACTAAAGGATATATCCGGGCGACTAGCCGTGAGGTAAAGTAGACTTCCAATCATACTACGATAAAGTTTCTCGTCTACGTTCTCACTGTGTGATTCACTTCCAAGTCCCTTGTGGCTAGTTCCCATTGGAGTCGGAAAATCCTTCGAATTTTCTAAGTCAAACTTTTTAACCAACTCCATTGCATACTTGGATTGACACAAGTGAACACCTTCATTATTTTGTTTAATTTGCAATCCAAGAAAATAAGTCAATTCGTCCATCATGGACATCTCAAATTCGCTTTCCATGGTCTCCGCGAATTTAGAAGCATCATTATCTCTTGTTGCGCCAAATACAATGTCATCGACATAGATTTGTGCTACAATGAAATTGTTTTGATAATGCTTCACAAAGAGAGTCCTGTCAGCTCCCCCTCGAGTATAGCCCTTCTCCAAAAGGTGCTTTGTCAACATTTCATACCATTCTCGCGGTGCTTGTTTTAGACCGTAAAGAGCCTTTTTTCAAACGAAAAACATGGTTAGGTTGTTTATGGTCTACAAAACCTTTCGGTTGAGCCACATAAACTTCCTCATTTAAAAACCCATTTAGAAACGCGCTCTTAACGTCCATTTGAAATAATTTGATTTTAAAATGACAAGCAATAGCAAATAGTATACGAATGGACTCGAGTCTAGCTACAGGGGCGAAAGTTTCATCAAAGTCTATACCTTCTACTTGAGAGTAGCCTTGAGCAACTAATCGTGCCTTGTTCCTGATGATAGTACCATCCTCATTTTTCTTGTTCTTGAAAATCCATTTGGTACCTATCACATTGTGTTGCTTCGAAGGCTTCGTTAATTCCCAGACTTTGTTTCGCTCAAATTGATGGAGCTCTTCCTGCATTGCTTTAATCCAGTAATCATCCTGAAGAGCTTCATCTATGTTCTTTGGTTCGATTAAAGATACGTAGCAAGCGAATCCACAAACCAACTGCCTCCGAGTTCTAACTCCTTCTTGTGGGTCTCCAATGATGTTTGATTCAGGATGATCCTTGGAGATGCGTAAAGTTTGAGGTAACGGAGTACTCGGAGGTACATGAGACGATTCCTGCACATCAGATAAACTTGAAGAACCATTAGATGCATCATTAATATTGGAAGTATTATCATGAGAAGATGCAATGGCAGGTGTATCATCATCTAGAGAGATATCGAGGGTAGATTTTTCAGATGCAAAGTGAAAAGCTTCATCTACTTTAACATTTATAGATACTACAATCATTTTAGATTCCAAGTTAAATACTCGATATGCTCTGCTATTTGTAGAATAACCCAAAAAGATCCCTTCGTCACTTCGAGAATCGAACTTACCAAGATTTTCGCGATCACGCAAAATAAAACATCGACTCCCAAAGATCCGAAAGTATTTGATATCCGGTTTTCTACTAAACCACAGCTCATATGGTGTATTTAAAGTTCCTGGGCGCAAATACACTCGATTAATGACATAGACAGCGGTGTTCACAGCCTCAGCCCAAAAATATAGCGGTAAATTCCGGCTATGAAGCATCACACGCGCCATCTCTTGAACAACCCTGTTTTTGCTCTCAACAACACCATTCTGCTGAGGTGTATAGGGTGCCGAGAATTCATGTTTTATGCCGTTGGAAGTGCAAAAATCAATAAATTTGGTATTAATGAATTCTCCACCTCTATCACTTCTAACACGAATGATCTTTTCATTCTTTTCAATCATAATACGATGGCAAATCTCATGAAAAGAATCAAACGAATCAGCTTTCTCTTTTAAAAATGCTACCCAAGAATATCTAGAGAAATCATCAATCATCAAGAAAATATACCATTTACCTCCCAAAGATGGTTGACGAGTTGGCCCCATTAAATCCATGTGTAAAAGTTCCAAAGGCCATTTTGTACCAACGTGGCTCAAGTTCTTGTGTGCAGTCCTGGACTGTTTTCCCTTTTGGCAACCACCACACACAATGTTTTGTTTAAGTAAAAGTTTTGGAACCCCCTTGACCACGTCCTTGTTTGAAATTCTAGCAAGTTCCTTAAAATTTATGTGACCTAGCCTTTCATGCCAAAGTGTTTCATTATTCAAAGAGGCTAAGTTACAATTTTCAGAAGTTTTACTAGGAACAACATAACAATTGTTTTCAGATCTAACCCCCTTTAAAAAGAATACATGGTCCTTATCAGTTACAACACATTCAACAGATGAAAAGTTAACTGAAAAATCATTGTCGCAAAGTTGACTTATGCTAATGAGGTTAGTCTTAAGGCCTTCTACATATAACACATTATTTAGAACCGGGCCATCTGGAATAGCTACTGTTCCTTTTCCAACAATTTTGGAAGATCGACCGTCTCCGAAAACAACGAGTCCTCCGGAGATTTTCTCAAAGTTTTGAAAACTATTTTTGTCACCGGTCATGTGACGGGAACATCCGCTATCCAGATACCAAGACGAATTATCATATGCATGCAAGGAAACATTAGTAACAAGACAAGGGTAAATTTCACCTTTGCGCACCCAAACCTTTTTGGAATGCGTCGGTAATGGTCGTGAGGTTATTCTCCTAGGTGAAGGCGTCTTGTCAGATCGATTGCTGCTCCTTGATGATGTCGTCTTGCGCGGTGAACTACCAAGGCTCTTTTCATTTGAAAAGTTTTGCTTTGATTTCCGGGGAGGCGCCTTTTTGGTAGTCGTTGCAAGAAGTGCTTGAGTTGAGCGTTTGGCTCCCATCTTGCAATTTCTCCTTATGTGCCCTAAAATACCACAACGAAAACATACCTTAGTACTTGACGATCCCGAGGAGGATGAAGTAGGCTTGTTGTCGTTGCTTGTCGTTAGTTCCGGTGTCGGAGGAGGAGATACCGACTGGGGCACAAAGACTGTCCCACTCGAACTTGGACTGTTTTCAGTTCGAGTGTACCCGAGGCCGAACCGATTTGTTTGACCAAGACCAAGAAGCTTATCCAACTTACTCCTTCCAGAAGAGAATCGCTGCAAGTCATCCTTGAGTTGGAAAATGGTCTTTGTCATTTCTAGGTTATCCTGTCGAGCCTCGTTGTAGAGCTTTGAGAAGTGATCCGCTTTATCCACCAGTTTTGTATGTTCCTCCTCAAAAAGCTCATTGGACTCTTGAAGGGAAACATTTACTTTTATCAGATTTTCCCTTTCCACTTCAAGAGCGTTTGAGAGAGAAGTTGCCCTTTTTGCTTCTTCTTCGAGATCATGCAATCTCCCTCTCAAACTCTTGTTTTGCTTAGCCAGTTTCTTTGAATCCCTCAAAAGTCTGTGGTAGGCTAAAACAAAATCTTCACCTTCCGAATCATCCGATTCATTGTCCGTTGCATTCTTTTCAACAGTGGAGTTGGACAATGACTCGGATGTACTTGCCATTAAGCACATGAAAGGTGAAGATGTGGACGCGTGGAATGCCGTGGTGCTCTTTTCTTCATCACTTGAAGACGACTCATTTGACGTTGAGTTGTCATCCCAAGTGACGACTTGCATCGCCTTCTTCTTTGCCGGATACTTGTTGGGACACTCCGTTGCAATGTGGCCGTAGCCTCGACATTTGAAGCATTGTAGTTGTCCCTCTGAACTTTTCTTATCCTTTGAGAAGTTCTCTTGCTTTCTTGACTTGTAACTTGAAGTACCCTTGCCTTTCTTCGACTTTCCGAAGGATGGAGTTTTACTTGAATTACCCCTTCGAAAGTTGCGGCGAAACTTCCTTGTCAAGAGAGCGAGCTGCTTCTCAAATTGCTCCATAGATAGGTTCTCGTCATCGTCTGAGGAGGATGTATCCGCGTCTTCTTCCTTAGTTGTTTTCAACGCATAACCTGAAGACTTAGAAGAGGATGCTTTTCCAGAAGAATTGTTAGTAGAAAATGTCATTTCATATGTTTGTAATGAACCAACTAATTCTTCTACACGCATTTCGTCCGGGTGTTTAATAGTTTCATTGGCTGTAACCTTTGGGCGAAATCGTTCAGGAAGAGTTCTTAAGATCTTTCTTACAACTTTAAATTCTGGAATCTTCTCTCCCAGGTTAGCACATGAATTTACGATATTTTGCAATCGTGTATAGTAGTCCGTGAAAGATTCATTTTCTGCCATAAAAATGGAGTCAAATCTGCTCATAAGCATCTGCAGCTTTTGAATCTTCACGAGGTTAGTTCCCTTATGTGTAACCTGAAGAACATCCCAGATTTCTTTCGCAGTCTCACATGCCGAGACGCGAGAGAATTCAGTTTGAGATAAGGCATTAAAAATAGCATTAATTCCCTTGCCATTGTAAGAAGATGAATCTAACTCTTCCTTGGTCCATTTCGACCTAGGTTTGATGGTGCGAACATCAGCAATAATTTCAGTTGGATTAGACCATCCTAATTCAATTGATTGCCACACCCGTTCGTCGATGGAAACTAAAAAGGCTTTCATCCGTACTTTCCAGTACGCATAATTTGTTCCATCGAAGAATGGGGGTCTGTTGATGTTTCCACCTTCAACCATTGTTTACAACCCTATTCCCGCTCTGATACCACTTGTTGGGTTATATGTAATATAAATCTAAATAGGGGAAAAAACACCTAGAGGGGGGTGAATAAGTGTAAACAATAAACACTCAAAAAATCATTGCGCAATAAAACCCAATGCGGAAATATAAAAGAACACGCAAGATTTTTACGTGGAAAACTCCAAGCCGGAGTAAAAAACCACGGGACCGATAACACGGTGAAATCCACTAGAATTAAAACACGTACAAGGTGATTTAACGTACTCACAGACGACTCTACCTTTTACCATACGCTCCTAGTTGATCTTCTCCGCTCGTTCCGCAACGCGTCTCGAATCCACGATCTGCGTCCAACGCCGAATCCACGGCGTCCAACGTCGAGTCCACGACGTCCGACCGAATCCACGGTCTTCACCCAGTAGCACGCTTCGAATCCACGAACGTACCTCGCTCCGAATCCACAAGAGCGGTTGAACCTTGAATCCACAAGGACACGCGAGTCCACGCGCCGATTTTTGGGAAAATCGTTGTTTTTGGGTGGTGATGATCCGCCGAATACTTAGATTAGAAATAGATCGGAAATACCATCTAAGTATTCATTGATTTGATTCTACTCAAAATCTGAGTATGAAGACCTAGAATCAAATCAATCAATTATAGATGAAGAAACATAGAATTAAATCTAGTATTTCCTTTCTTCTCTATATGTGGATTATTCTATCACGACCGTCTTTTTCAATATATGCCGCTCTTTGGATTAGCCCTAGAAAAAGAATCATAGGGTCTATTTATAGGTTAGAAACATTTGGAAGGAGATAAGAATCAAAAACCTACCATTTCTGGAAATTTTACGGACGGCGATCCGGATCGGATTTCGGCGATCCGAATCGGATTTCGGCGATCCGGATTGCAGTAGCAAGAAAGACGGTTTCCAGAAAAACAATAGTTCGGGATCCGGATCGAAATGGCTGATCCGGATCGTTCATACAGTTTCACCAAACATCAACGTTCGGGATCCGGATTGCAAATCCTGATCCGGATCGTGCAAGTAAAAAGGTAAAACTAGTGTTCGGGATCCGGATCATGAGATGCTGCGATCCGGATTGAACCAGTGTATGAACGAACACCCTTCGGGATCCGGATTGGAATGTCTGATCCGGATCCTGAACATGTCCCATGTCCAGTTTTTGATTTTTATGCAATGAAAAATTCTTCCAGGTGTTTCTACACTACAAGAAGTATTCGGATCACCAAAAATCTTTAGTTAAACATACCTGATCCTTTTGAATTCTTCTTTCTTGAGATTGAGTTAAATGATCCAACCTTCTTCACCTTCCATCTTCAAGAATTGAACCTTTCACGAAATTACGCCAACTCAAATTCCGTAACAAACTGTACAACATTCCCCAAAAGAACAAACAACATTAATCACACAATACAACCCAAAATCTGTCCCAATTACAGCAGTCCACTATATGTCTGTTTTCACCTACGAAATATGCCCAGAAAAATCCAAGATAAATACTGACACGATCCTCGCGACGAACCCGTCGAAACGAGTACCTGCACGTTCAATGCCGAGTTTTCTACGCTGAGTTACAAATTCTGCAAGAGCAACACCCCAAACCAAACTGTACCAAATTTCTGTGTCAAAGAACTACAGTGAAAGGAGATCTTCACCTTCGAGACAAATCCAGAAAAATCTGAGAAAAATTCAGGAGATTCCTTGCGAAAAGTAGATGAAGTTTTCCTTTTGAATCGCCTCGATCCGCTGCCTGTGCGCAAAGATACGGCTAGTTCATCGCAGCGCTGTCTAAAAATCTGAGAAGGAAAATGGGTCAAATGGGTGCTCAGAAAACTCCAAGGTCAGCACGGAAAACGAGGAACCTCAAAACACCAGAGTTGAAGTCCTACCTATCGAGAGTCCAACGGCGCAAGAATCGCCGGAAAAGGAGGTCGGGGTGAGTCGGGGGAGCCCAAACACTGAGAAGGGGCGAAGCGGGTCGCCGGAGAACGAGCGTCGCACCGCGCCGTAAAATCGCGAACCTCGGGATGTGTGCCTCCAAAAATCCTCCAAGTCCTCCAATGGATAGTGCACTGTGAGAGGGAAAAGTCTTCTGAAGAACTCTCTGCGAAAAGGGGTCCAAAAAACCCAAAAAGGAAACAGGGAAGCCTATTTATAGGCTCAGGCCAAAACAGTGTGGGCCGGACTTTCGGGCGCAAGATTCGGGCACACTGCGCCCGAAAGTCCGGTCGGACGGTTCCCATCCGACGCGCCCGAATCGCCCTGGTGCTGCCACGTGTCCCTGCAACAGGAAACAGCGGTGCAAGGCTCCCGCCGCGCGCCACGCGTCCCTCACGGTCAACGGCGGTAGGTACGGCCCGCCAATTGCGGGCCGACACGTGGACCGCACTCACCCGCACTCGAGTGCGGCCGACAGCGCCGCCTGGCGCCTCTGCGCGCATGCGCCCCGAGGCGCCCCCCCGTGCACTCCGTGGACCGCGCCCTCGTGAGCCTGCCAATGCCAGGCCGACACTTGTCCAAGCACCCGGTCCACCGAACCCGCACAAGTCAATGGTCCGCGCCGCGTGCGCCGGCCACTCCGGGCACGCCACGCGTCCCCCGCCCGCGGTCCATGCACCGCCGCGCCTTCTCGTGGACTGAGCTGCGTGAGCCGGCCAATGATAGGCCGCCACGTGGCTCCAGGCCTGTCCACGGTCACCCCCATGCACCGAAAATTCCCGAAAACTTCCGGAAGCCCGTTTTTGGTCATCCGGACTCCAAATTTAACAAGCAAATAGCCGTTTTCAAGCGTTTTTCCGTGCTGAATCCAAATCCAACCTCTGTTTGGCCCAAATCCTTTTCTAAAATTCATCAAACGCAGCCGAAGGCCAAATCAGCAAAAGATACCTCACAGGGTCCATCTGTGGCATCCCTTTGATGCACTATGGGCCAGGCACACCAACAAAAGGTGTTCTACACAATGGATTCACCAGAAAAGTTGCATGGAATTCTGGACCACTACATATACCCAGCTAGTGAGTTTGCTTGTTGAGTTGATGTTCCTATTTGGGGAGCAGTTGGGTTGACAGCGGTCCCGACTGTTCGAGTGGTTCCTGTTAGTGAGTTAGAGAGGTGATTTGGGTACTGTCGATCTTGTTGATCGTGGATTGGACTATAGCCTGCATGAGCCATATTGAGCTAGACAGAGATGCGCAGATACTTTCCTCGGTGGGGTTGCGCCCCTCGAGTGCCACTCCGGAGTTGGGCCTGTTAATTTGCTTTCGCGACTTGTCGACGCAGTCCCTCTGGCTGGGCCAATTTTGGCAGTCACGGACGCCCTACGTAAGTCCAGTCCTCCGTGGATGTAATGGCAGTAGGTAGGCGCAGGTTTGACTGGACCCCATATGGCAGTCAGTGTAGATTGGGTGACTGTATTTTGAGAGTTAGTAGATGCATCATGTTTCCATCTGTATCACTCCTTGAGCATTTAGATAGAGGCATAGTAGCTGTAGAGTTATTTTCCAGCACTTTTTCTTTCAGTATTGCATTTGTTACTTTATGCCTCTAGTAGACTTAGTAGGCAAACCGTCGGGCTTGGGGGCGGTACTCACTGAGAACTATTGTGGGATATAGTTCTCACACCCGCTATGGTGATTTTTCCCCAGGGACCTCTTCTCCTGTTCCTACTACTCCTGTTGCTGATCCTGCTGACCGAGGTAAGGGAGTCGCGAGCTAGATCCCTACCAGTCTTCTTCCAGAGAGAGTAGTTGTACCCCTTTTGGTGATGTACTAGTACTGTCAATGATTTTGGGATTGTATCATATACATTTTACTTTTGAGGGTTTTAGTTTTTGGAGAGACTTATGTTTTGTGAGGACCTGGCATGTACTATTTGAGGAGTTGTATATATTTATTTCAGTAGTTTACTTTTCAGCTCTGATATCTGTATAGCTATAGCATCCTTCTTTTTGTAGGTTAGACGCTTCGTCTATATGGGGTTTTTCGTATGGGCGGCGGACCTGTTGGCGGGCCCGGGTCGCAGTTTTGACCCCGGGGCGTGACATAAAGATATTTAAAAAATGTTTGTTTTAACTGATTTCTTAAATTTAAAAATTGATGAAAGAGGGTTTTTCTAAAAATAGAGTTTCTAGAAAATAATAGCTATCTTTTATCCTCACCCGGAGAGGGTTTGAGAGAAAATATTTTTTTCAAAAATAACTATCTTTTATCCTCACCTGAAAAGGGTTTGAGTGAAAATGGTTTTCCAAAATTGCCATCTTTTCATATAAACCTCATCACGCGAAGAGGGTTCGAGTGATCTGGGTTCTAAGGGTTGTTTTTGTTAAGGAATTTGTGTTGGCGTATTTCGTGAAATTGGTGAAGATTGATGATGAAGAATTCCGGATCATATACCTCAATCTCAAGAAAGAAGAATTCAAAAGGATCAGGTACGTTTAACTAAATATTTTTGGTGATCCGAATATTTCTTATAGTGTAGAAACACTTGGATGAATTTTTAATTTGTAATAACCGCGAGTTTATTTTTCCCTTTTGTCCTCCCTTTGAATTTTTATTAAACCGTTTCGACTAAGGGGTCTCGGGTGTGAATTATTTCTCCTTCGTTCTGGGCAGACCGTCGGGGCTCGCGGGTATTTTTGGATAATAAAGCTCGCGAAACGGAGACCGGCGGCGCGATCGGTTTTAGATTCCGACTCCGAAATCTCCCGAAATAAATTCCGGAAGTTTTGTACGGGTCAGGCGACTTCTACATGTACCGAGGCAGACCGGACCCTGGTTCGCCCCCAAATCAACCTGTCGCCTTGCTTGAGGTTTGGGTTTAAACCACCCCATTTCACATTCGCCCAATCTTTTATTTTTCAATTTGGGTTTAGTCCGACTGTGCCAAAACAACTAATTAAATTTAGCGTTTGGGAATTAGGTTTTAGGAACCCCCTTCTTTTTCCTCTTACCTTAACGCGCGATACCCCGAGCGCGGACAAGAGCGTTTTTTCCCAAACCCTCCTCTTCGCGTGGATCGGCGTGGAGCACCGCAGCGGAACGAGCAAGGAAAGGAAAGACCACCGCTCAACCTTTTTCCCCGGAACCGGCCACGCAAGAACGGACGATCCCTCCTCCCCCAACCATCGTCATCGTAACCGAGGTGAGACGGAGGTTTTACGGTTCTTGGTAGATTCTTGGTTTTCTTCTTGTTGTTAATTTCCGGAAAAAGGGGAGGGAGCACAGGCGACGGATTCTTCGGAATCCGGCGCATGTGCGAAACCCCCCCCCCCCCAAGCGGGCGGCGTACCCATGTGAGCCGCACGGGGCTGGGCATGCACCCGGCCCCGCATGCGGGCAGTGGCCGCACGGGGCCGGGCACGCGCCCAGCCCCACGTGCGGGGGTGACCCGCACGGGGCAGGGCACGCGCCCAGCCCCACGTGCGGGGGTGACCCGCACGGGGCCGGGCACGCGCCCAGCCCCCGTGCGGGGGTGACCCGCACGGGGCCGGGCACGCGCCCAGCCCCCGTGCGGGGGTGACCGCACGGGGCCGGGCGCGCGCCCAGCCCCGCGTGCGGGGGTGAACCCGCACGGGGCTGGGACACGCGCACAGCCCCGTGTACGGGTGGGGAGCCGCTCGGGACCGGGCGCCGAACCGGCGGGTCATGCCGCGGGACCGATCGGGGGAGGCGGCTTGACCGTGTTTTGATCCGAGTCTTGGTGCTGACGTTTCCTTGCGGCAGGTGTGTGAGCCCGGACGAGCGTGTCGGGACGCGAGGAAAGTCGAGCCTTGATCGCTACAAGTGACAGGTGGGTTGTATTTACTTTGTCCTAGCCTCTAACTCTATCATGTTGGACGGGGTCTATTCTAAGTGTACTGGGGTTAAACAGTGATGGGTGATAGCTTATGCATGTTAGTGGGTTCGTCATAATGTTTAGCGTCGGTTTCCGACGGTTGTTCTCTTTTTAATAGCTATATGTTGGCGGGCCACCTTCGAGTGCGCGTATTATTACCTTGCTTCTGATTATACACTTTACCGCATTACTCTTGTTATTTATATTATGATGCTGACATGTTGATGGTTATGGTTACTTGGCTCGAGGCTGCAACACGCGCACCCGTGGTTTGGCCACCGCAAAGGGTGCGCTTTTCCGAAAAAGTGGTCTATGACCCGTGTATACCCACGAGGTGACGTAGTGGGGCCCCTTATTAGTTGTGGGGTTGAGGCGCCGAGGTGCGAGCGGTGCGACCCGTCGGTTTAGTTGTCCGACGTGGTCAGGTTTCTGCAGGTACGGTATGGGCCGTCGGTTTAGTTGTCCGACGTGGCCGGGTAATACAGGATACAGGTGTACAGGTTGCCTTCCTCCCTTGAGAGGGTGGTTGCTCCGGTTGTTTTCACGGTTTGTTTTATTATATTTCTCCTGCTCTACTACTTTTACGTCACTGACTTCCCACTTTGTGACAGGGTTCCGACGGGGGGAGACGTAGGCGGTAGTGAGGACGGGGCAGGAGCAGCTGGGTCGCTGGGGACCCTGGACTGTATTTTCTTTTCTTTCTTGCATTTCATTTACATTGTAGTTATGTGAGAGGTTCTCGATACCCTCGTGGGGTCGGCGTGGATGTCGGTATGAGTTGTATTTAGTTATCCTTTTATGCGTTACTCTCCCTTTTAAATTTTATTGGCCATTTGAAAATGAAAAAGGCAGAAGAAAAAGAAAAGATTGCGAAAACAGTTTTTAAAATAGAAGTGTCGTGTGGGCACTAGTTTCAAAACCCTGTGGATTTATGGATTTCAAAAAGGGATTTCAAAACTTGGTGTCGGGTGGACACCGTTTTCAAAACCTTGTGGTTTTATGCTGGTTTCGAAACTCGCTTTCAAAACGTAAGCGCCGGGTAGGCGCTCTTTTTAAAACTGTGGATTTATCCTTTCCAAACTGAACGGCCATACGTTTTAAATAAGTTAGAATGCTGGTTGTATGTTAATAATTGTTTTGATTGAAAGGTTGTGTATGTTTGAACATGTACTGAATGCTACGCCGTGCACATACAGGGGAGACTCTGTCCGTTTGCAGAGTGATCCTGTATGTGTGGCGGGTCTGGGCATGCGCCGGGGAAGAGGGGTTCGCTTTTACAAAAAAAAATTACATGTCAAATGTTTGACTTTTTCTATGAACCGTTTCCGCTAAAACAAAACCCCCGGGGCGTGACAGATTAAATGGTATCAGAGACTTCTTTCAATCACAACAGTTAATGCCGACATCCGTCGGAACACCTCACTTGCCTACACATGAATGAAATGGGTAGGGCATAGGACTGTAGAACGTGAGTGACCGAGGGGGGGAGGGAAAATGTTAAGTCCTTTCTCTCACTTTATGGTTGTTGTTAGTAGGGTAGCCTAAAGTTGACTCTTGTGATTTGTGACAGACATGGCCCGTACTAGATCATCGGCCGGGGACGCAGAAGCAGACGCGACGACGTCGACGGCCGCGGAGAACCAACTCCTGCGGCAGCAATTGCGGGAGATGGCAGGGAATCTGGCCAACCTCACTGAGCACATGCGTCAGTTGACACAACAGCAGCAGGCCGCAACGGTGACGGTCACCCCGGTTCCCCCACAGGGGTCGACAGCACCGGCCGCGGCACCATCGACAGCACCGGCCGCGGCACCACCGACAGCACCACCGCCGGCGGCGGCTACGGGACCGGCGCCGGGGACAACCAGCAGGGTTACTCTGGAGGAGACTGTAGTCACACCTGCCCCTACCGTGGCTGCCGCCGCCGCGAGGGAGGGGACGGTTGTGATGACCGAGCGGGATCGGGTGCGGGCCAACCTGAGAGACTTCAAGAAATACGACCCACCCACGTTCGAAGGGGACACGACCGATCCGTGGGTCGTCGAGAAATGGGTGGGGACGATGGAGAAACTTTTCGAAGACCTACTCATGGAGGATGACGAGCGGGTTCCCCTAGCAGTCCACTGCTTGGAGGGGAACGCCCGCTTGTGGTGGAAGACGGTACGCCCCGATCCTGCTAAGGGTACCGCACTTCCGTCCTGGACAACCTTCAAACAGGAGCTGTTCGGGGCCTTCTTCACCAACAGTGTCAAGAAGAAGCTGGAGGATGACTTGAACCACATCCAGCAGGGGAACCGGACGGTGATGGAGTATCAGCGGGAGTTCGTCCGACTAGCAAACTGCGTCCCGTTCGTCATAAGGGACGAGGCTCACAAGGCGCAACTTTTTGTGGATGGCCTGCGGAGCAATATCTTCGAGGTGGTGCAAGCAGCTGAACAGCACACCTTCCAGAAAGTGGTCGACAGAGCCACTACGGTGGAACGTGGCTTTGCGGTCACCCGCGCCAGAAGGGAGAACTCGACGTGACTGGAGGACCGGAAGCGGCAACACCAGAACTCGGGGGGAGGCTCTTGGAGTGGGGGCGGGGCCCCCAAACGGTGGAGACCACAGGCGGGGTCCCGGAGCGCGCCAGCTGGAGGGTGTTACGGCATTTTGGTGTTGGCATATTTCGTGAGTCAAGTCAGTGAGTTGAGTCGGAGTCTTAAAGGGATCAAATTGTCAATCAGCAATCAAAGACTTAGAAAAGATTCAACAAGAGCTCAAGTTGGCACTCAGTGTCTTGAGTCTTGAAGATTGAAGTTGAAGAATTGTGGATCAGTTACATCAATCTCAAGAAAAAAGTATTCAAGAGGATCAGGTATGTTTAACTAAATAATTGTGGTGATCCGAATACTTTCTTATAGTGTAGAAACACTTGGATGAACTTTTAATTGCATAATAATCAAAAACTGGTGTTCGGACTTGTTCAGGATCCGGATCAGAGCCAACGATCCGGATCCCGAAGGTTGTTGCTTCATACAAGACTTCGATCCGGATCCATGCAATTTCCGATCCGGATCCCGAATGTTAAGTTTTCTGATTTGTATGAACGATCCGGATCGGGCAATGCGATCCGGATCCCGAACCATGGTATTTCTGGAATCGTCAATCTCGTTACGACGATCCGGATCGCAGTAAATCCGATCCGGATCGCCGTCCTTAAAATTTTCAGATAAGGTATGTTTTTGATTCTTATCTCTTTCCAAAGGTTTCTAAACTATAAATAGACATTTAGGGTTTCTCAAAAACGTGGGTTCTCTACCGATTAATTTATAAAACACTTGAGAGCAACCCTAGAGGCCAGGTTTTCTTTGTTCTTCTTAATAGCCTCTGTTAGGTCAATTCGACGGTTCTTCCAAGATCTATCTTTTGTCGAATTGATCTAATCTTTGCTTAGAGATTTTTCCCATGGATCTTCATTGATAATCTAAGCAAAGGATCACCATCGAAGTCAATATTCTTATCGACTGAGTTTGCGTCGTGGATTCGACGTGGCATCGTGGATTCGGTGTGCTAAAGGCGTTTCGTGGATTCGAAACGTGTGCTCGTGGATTCGAGTGGCGTTCGTGGATTCGAACGTGTGCAGTGGGCGTGCAAAATCGGTGGAGCGCGAGGTCCAAGAAATTGAAGGAGGGGTTAAATCCGTGGAGACGGTAATCACCTTGTTATTCTTCCTTTCTTAGGGATTGTTATTGCGTGGATATCCAACCGGTCAGCGCAAGGTCCGAAGAAGCTGAAGGAGGGGTTGAGTCCGTGGAGTCGGTAATCACCTTGTTATTCTTCTATTCTTAGTGGATTGTTATTGCGTGTTGGTCCCGTGGTTTTTCTCCTGGATTGGAGTTTCCACGTATATCTTGGTGTGCTGTTTTTATTTTTCGCATTGGTTTTTATTTTGCACTAAGATTTGGTTTTATAAGTATTACACCTATTCACCCCCCCTCTAGTTGTTTGATAGTACCTATTTAGATCCTTTGGGATTCATAACTCTACAATTGGTATCAGAGCGGGTTTTAGGTTTATCTATCATGATGGGTGAAAGTGGTAATATTTATAGACCTCCTCTTTTTGATGGGACTAATTATGCTTATTGGAAAGTGCGGATGAGAGCTTTTCTCATCGCAATTGATGAGCGGGTATGGCAAACCGTGGAACACGGTTGGGTGCATCCTGTTGAGGAAGTAGGAAATTCTACTACCCCAAAACCTCGCTCTAGATGGTCGAAAGAGGAATTTGAAAGATCTTCTTACAATGGGAAAGGTATGAACGCTCTTTTTAACTCTCTTTCCTCGACTGAGTTCACAAGAATTTCCGCGTGTGAAACCGCGAAGGAAATTTGGGATATTCTCAAAATTACACATGAGGGTACTAATCTTGTAAAAATTCAAAAGCTCCAGATGCTTACAAGTCAATTTGACTCTATTCATATGGAAGAGCATGAATTGTTTACAGATTATTACACCAGACTTCAGGATGTGATAAATACATGTGCTAATTTAGGAGAAAAGATCCCGGAGTCGAAAATTGTAAGAAAGATACTTCGGACTCTTCCGGAACGGTTTAGGGCAAAGGTTACCGCCTGAAACCGTTAGTCATCCGGATGAGATGAGTATAGAGGAATTAGTAGGTGCTTTGCAAACTTATGAAATGACTTTTCCTACTAATCAAGTTTCTTCCAAGTCTTCTTCTAAGCTTACAGGTATTGCATTCAAATCAACAAAGGAAGAAGATAGCGAATCAAGTTCCGACGATGAAATCTCTTTTGCCGATTTTGAAGAACAATTGGCGCGGATCGTAAAGAAATTTCGTCGGAAGTTTTGGAAGAATCGAACCGATGGATCTTCATCCACGAAATCTTCTAAAGGATCATCGGGTTCTAAATCCTCTAAACTCAAAAGCTTTGCAAAACCTTCTAAAGAAAAAGAAAAAGATGATTTCGAAGGGGAAATCCAATGCTATCGATGCAAAGGCTACGACCATTTTTCAATGGATTGTCCTTCTAAGAAATCATATAAAAAGAAGGCTTTGCAAGCGAAAACTTGGGACGATTCTACTTCTAATGAATCAACCTCAAGTAAAGAGGAAAAAGGAAAAATCGTTGCTTCTCATGCCTCTCATTTTCCCTCTTCTAATAATTGTTTATCATCTTTAGTCACTGACTCTACTCCTTTGATTTTGTATGAAACATCAACAATCGGCGGAGAGTCATCAAGTGAGGGGGAGTCGGACGAGGAAGAACTCGTTGAGGCATATCAACAACTTCTTGCGGAATCTAAGAAGATGGCCAAGCATATCAAGAAGTTGAGGAAGCAACGACTTGAGAATCAAGACGAGAATCATGCTTTAAAGATAAAACTTCATGATCTCGAGGAGGAACAAGGACGTTTATTGAATAACAATAAAATCCTCTAAGAAAAGCTAAACCAATCGGAGACAAACGCTAAATCATATACAGACAAGATTGGTTTTCTAGAAAAACAGTTTGAGGAGATTCATGTCACCAACCAAGTTTTGACCAAGCAAGTTCATGAACTTAAATCCGACATACAAAGGCTTTCAACTGGTTCCAAGAAACTTGATTGTATGTCCGGATTAGGTCAATCAAGCAAGGTTGGTTTGGGATTTAAAAAGAACCAAACTGTGAAGGCTTCAAGTTCCACAACTAAATTGAAAGGAAGAACTTGTCACCTATGTGGACTTGAAGGACATTTGGTGAAGGATTGCCCGAAAAAGAGAAAGAAGAATTCTTCGGCAACTTCATCTACGGAGCGAACTCAACGGAATCAAAAGACACATCAAGTCAAAGGAGTTCACTCAACCCACCAAAGGTCCGAGCCACAACATCAATCATACAAGTGGATCATTGCGAGGCAAAGACCTAAGGTGGACCAACAGTCAAAGCGGACAACCCCCGGCCACAACGAATCAAGACAACCCAAAATCCAGCGATTTTGGATTCGGAAAGGTGATATCTTTCCTTGTCTTAAGTTCTAATTAGCTTATGACTGTATGTAATGCTTTGATTGGTTTTCCCTTCATATCTTTCTTAATCTTTGCATTACATAGGTTTCAATGCTCTTCGTTTTTATACTTTGTTTTTGAACAAAAGGGTTTTTATTGAACAAGTGCATTGAATAAAAAGGGCTTCACGTTTATTCACTCCAAATTAATTTTATATAGATTATCAACTTTACTCCATAATCATAATCTTGAAGATACTTCATTATAGGAGTTTTTGATATTATAAGCATCAAATTTTAGAAATCATGTGTGATCTTTAGATGCTTAATCTATCTCGGTTGTGTGAATTCATTGTGATAAACGTGAGACAACCGATAGACTAAAATTTGGGATATAATTCTTTCACGTAAGAGATTGCATTCTTACAAGGGTATTGAAATAATTTGCAAAAGATGTGGAAAGAGTTACATCCGAAAGGAGTGTGAAAACTACCACCACATGTTGGAAAGAGCTGCCACCCCGGTCGTCCGGTTTGTGTGTGAAGCTACCACATGTTATGGATGCTTGATAGTATTTTATGAGAAAATCTTTAGTTGAAGCATTTGGAGATTTATATGCAAAACTCTTATATTTTGAACAATCTCCTGGTTGGTATAAGGTGGGATAGTTGAAAGATGCTCAAAGAGCCTCCCTTAGGTATTTTAGTGCTTATCTCAAATTTGAAAGGGTAAGAAATCAAATTGATGTCATTTGGAAATCTCTGTAAGTCATCTTTGTACATCCGTTACATCTTGATAGACTTTGGATCTCAAGATTATTTTTGATGACTTGTGTTTGATGAATATAACATGAAAAACGGTTTATAATGTTTTACCATTATTTTTCATGATTTTGGAGTAAATCTTTTTAATTTTGTGAAATTAATTGGATTGAATGACATCTGTGTGAATTCACTGTTTAAAGCACTTAAATTGATTTCTTGATGGAATACAAATCATTTTTTGAAAAGATTCTAAAATATGGATTTGTTTCCAGAAATTATTTGATTTTTGCTTTCTGGTACAGGTACGGAATCTGCATTTTTGTTATATACCAGAACTGAGCTTTTATCTCTCTTTCTCTATGAACTAATATTGTTAGTGATTTCCTTTTGTCTAGTATGTTCACTGTTTGACAATTTGTGACAAAAAGGGGGAGAAGAGAAATGACGGAGATGAGATCATCAAGAGAGGATAAACGAAACGAAAATGGAAAAATGGGGGAGAACGGAAAATGATGATCGTATCACAAAGGGGGAGAACATAGATGCTCAAGAACATGGAGAACATGTTAGAGATGCTCAAGATAGGGGGAGACAAAGAAAAAATTGAAAGAGCAGAAAAACAAAAGAACCAAAAGGAAGACGGATCAAATGTAGGATTTTAATTTCTAACAACTAACGTTTGATTTTGTTTGGAGTTTTGTTTTGCAGGAATTACATCACTTTAAGACTCCAAGTCCTAAGTCATAGAGTATGTTCTAGGACTGTTTGGTTCAAATGTAATTTTGTATTTATTGGATCTTTCACGCAAAGAAAATCAATGTTTTGGTGATGACATTGAATTTCGATTTTTTGGTTTAAGATGAGTGACTTGAGCGCTTTTATGTATTTTTGGGTTTTGTCACGAAATTGCCAAAGGGGGAGATTGTTACGGCATTTTGGTGTTGGCATATTTCGTGAGTCAAGTCAGTGAGTTGAGTCGGAGTCTTAAAGGGATCAAATTGTCAATCAGCAATCAAAGACTTAGAAAAGATTCAACAAGAGCTCAAGTTGGCACTCAGTGTCTTGAGTCTTGAAGATTGAAGTTGAAGAATTGTGGATCAGTTACATCAATCTCAAGAAGAAAGTATTCAAGAGGATCAGGTATGTTTAACTAAATAATTGTGGTGATCCGAATACTTTCTTATAGTGTAGAAACACTTGGATGAACTTTTAATTGCATAATAATCAAAAACTGGTGTTCGGACTTGTTCAGGATCCGGATCAGAGCCAACGATCCGGATCCCGAAGGTTGTTGCTTCATACAAGACTTCGATCCGGATCCATGCAATTTCCGATCCGGATCCCGAATGTTAAGTTTTCTGATTTGTATGAACGATCCGGATCGGGCAATGCGATCCGGATCCCGAACCATGGTATTTCTGGAATCGTCAATCTCGTTACGACGATCCGGATCGCAGTAAATCCGATCCGGATCGCCGTCCTGAAAATTTTCAGATAAGGTATGTTTTTGATTCTTATCTCTTTCCAAAGGTTTCTAAACTATAAATAGACATTTAGGGTTTCTCAAAAACGTGGGTTCTCTACCGATTAATTTATAAAACACTTGAGAGCAACCCTAGAGGCCAGGTTTTCTTTGTTCTTCTTAATAGCCTCTGTTAGGTCAATTCGACGGTTCTTCCAAGATCTATCTTTTGTCGAATTGATCTAATCTTTGCTTAGAGATTTTTCCCATGGATCTTCATTGATAATCTAAGCAAAGGATCACCATCGAAGTCAATATTCTTATCGACTGAGTTTGCGTCGTGGATTCGACGTGGCATCGTGGATTCGGTGTGCTAAAGGCGTTTCGTGGATTCGAAACGTGTGCTCGTGGATTCGAGTGGCGTTCGTGGATTCGAACGTGTGCAGTGGGCGTGCAAAATCGGTGGAGCGCGAGGTCCAAGAAATTGAAGGAGGGGTTAAATCCGTGGAGACGGTAATCACCTTGTTATTCTTCCTTTCTTAGGGATTGTTATTGCGTGGATATCCAACCGGTCAGCGCAAGGTCCGAAGAAGCTGAAGGAGGGGTTGAGTCCGTGGAGCCGGTAATCACCTTGTTATTCTTCTATTCTTAGTGGATTGTTATTGCGTGTTGGTCCCGTGGTTTTTCTCCTGGATTGGAGTTTCCACGTATATCTTGGTGTGCTGTTTTTATTTTCCGCATTGGTTTTTATTTTGCACTAAGATTTGGTTTTATAAGTATTACACCTATTCACCCCCCCTCTAGTTGTTTGATAGTACCTATTTAGATCCTTTGGGATTCATAACTCTACAGAGGGCAGAGGCCGGGGAATAGGCCTTGTGTCATATGCGGGGGAGGGCACATTCCGGGAGAGTGCCCCCAAAGAGGCGACCACTGCTTCAGGTGCGGCAAACGGGGGCACTTCCGCCGCAACTGCCCCTTAGGCGGGGGATCTGCGTCCTCTGCAGCTTCCACGCCCACGCCAGAGCTCTCTGGGCGGGGGAAGGCTCCTATGACAGCGCCTGCTGACCGCCCAAAGTCGCCAGAAGAGCTACGCAGACCAAAGGCGCCGCGACCTGGAATTCCAAGTAGGAGAGCATGTTTTCTTGCGGGTCTCGCCGTCCAGAGGAGTTAAGCGGTTCGGGCTGAGGGGCAAGCTTTCGTGGGGCCGTTCGAGATCTTGGAGAGAATCGGCCCGGTTGCTTACCACCTTGCCCTACCACCAAACCTCGACCGAGTCCACGACGTCTTCCACGTCTCGATGCTCCGGAAGTACCTCTCCGACCCCTCACACATCCTGGATGCTTCTACACTCGAACTTAAGGAGGACCTAAGCGTCGAGGAAACCCCTGTGAGGATCCTGGTAAGGGAGACCAAATCGCTGCGAAACCGAGCTATCCCTTACGTGAAGGTACTCTGGAGCAACCAGGAGGAGCGAGAAGCAACTTGGGAGCTGGAATCAAGAATGAGGGAGTGCTACCCCGACCTTTTCACCACCACCCGGGTTTGAGTTTCGAGGACGAAACTCGTTTTTAGAGGTGAGTGGTGTAATAACCGCGAGTTTATTTTTCCCTTTTGTCCTCCCTTTGAATTTTTATTGAACCGTTTCGACTAAGGGGTCTCGGGTGTGAATTATTTCTCCTTCGTTCTGGGCAGACCGTCGGGGCTCACGGGTATTTTTGGATAATAAAGCTCGCGAAACGGAGACCGACGGCGCGATCGGTTTTAGATTCCGACTCCGAAATCTCCCGAAATAAATTCCGGAAGTTTTGTACGGTTCAGGCGACTTCTACATGTACTGAGGCAGACCGGACCCTGGTTCGCCCCCAAATCAACCTGTCGCCTTGCTTGAGGTTTGGGTTTAAACCACCCCATTTCACATTCGCCCAATCTTTTATTTTCCAATTTGGGTTTAGTCCGAC
Source organism: Tillandsia leiboldiana (assembly GCA_029204045.2). NCBI lineage: Eukaryota > Viridiplantae > Streptophyta > Magnoliopsida > Poales > Bromeliaceae > Tillandsia > Tillandsia leiboldiana. The sequence goes on along the minus strand of JAQNDB010000152.1, from coordinate 40,783 downwards.
TGTGCCAAAACAACTAATTAAATTTAGCGTTTGGGAATTAGGTTTTAGGAACCCCCTTCTTTTTCCTCTTACCTTAACGCGCGATACCCCGAGCGCGGACAAGAGCGTTTTTTCCCAAACCCTCCTCTTCGCATGGATCGGCGTGGAGCACCGCGGCGGAACGAGCAAGGAAAGGAAAGACCACCGCTCAACCTTTTTCCCCGGAACCGGCCACGCAAGAACGGACGATCCCTCCTCCCCCAACCATCGTCATCGTAACCGAGGTGAGATGGAGGTTTTACGGTTCTTGGTAGATTCTTGGTTTTCTTCTTGTTGTTAATTTCCGGAAAAAGGGGAGGGAGCACAGGCGACGGATTCTTCGGAATCCGGCGCATGTGCGAAACCCCCCCCCCAAGCGGGCGGCGTACCCATGTGAGCCGCACGGGGCTGGGCATGCACCCGGCCCCGCATGCGGGCAGTGGCCGCACGGGGCCGGGCACGCACCCAGCCCCACGTGCGGGGGTGACCCGCACGGGGCCGGGCACGCGCCCAGCCCCCGTGCGGGGGTGACCCGCACGGGGCCGGGCACGCGCCCAGCCCCCGTGCGGGGGTGACCCGCACGGGGCCGGGCACGCGCCCAGCCCCCGTGCCGGGGTGACCGCACGGGGCCGGGCGCGCGCCCAGCCCCGCGTGCGGGGGTGAACCCGCACGGGGCTGGGACACGCGCACAGCCCCGTGTACGGGCGGGGAGCCGCTCGGGACCGGGCGCCGAACCGGCGGGTCATGCCGCGGGACCGATCGGGGGAGGCGGCTTGACCGTGTTTTGATCCGAGTCTTGGTGCTGACGTTTCCTTGCGGCAGGTGTGTGAGCCCGGACGAGCGTGTCGGGACGCGAGGAAAGTCGAGCCTTGATCGCTACAAGTGACAGGTGGGTTGTATTTACTTTGTCCTAGCCTCTAACTCTATCATGTTGGACGGGGTCTATTCTAAGTGTACTGGGGTTAAACAGTGATGGGTGATAGCTTATGCATGTTAGTGGGTTCGTCATAATGTTTAGCGTCGGTTTCCGACGGTTGTTCTCTTTTTAATAGCTATATGTTGGCGGGCCACCTTCGAGTGCGCGTATTATTACCTTGCTTCTGATTATACACTTTACCGCATTACTCTTGTTATTTATATTATGATGCTGACATGTTGATGGTTATGGTTACTTGGCTCGAGGCTGCAACACGCGCACCCGCGGTTTGGCCACCGCAAAGGGTGCGCTTTTCCGGAAAAGTGGTCTATGACCCGTGTATACCCACGAGGTGACGTAGTGGGGCCCCTTATTAGTTGTGGGGTTGAGGCGCCGAGGTGCGAGCGGTGCGACCCGTCGGTTTAGTTGTCCGACGTGGTCAGGTTTCTGCAGGTACGGTATGGGCCGTCGGTTTAGTTGTCCGACGTGGCCGGGTAATACAGGATACAGGTGTACAGGTTGCCTTCCTCCCTTGATAGGGTGGTTGCTCCGGTTGTCTTCACGGTTTGTTTTATTATATTTCTCCTGCTCTACTACTTTTACATCACTGACTTCCCACTTTGTGACAGGGTTCCGACGGGGGGAGACGTAGGCGGTGGTGAGGACGGGGCAGGAGCAGCTGGGTCGCTGGGGACCCTGGACTGTATTTCCTTTTCTTTCTTGCATTTCATTTACATTGTAGTTTTGTGAGAGGTTCTCGATACCCTCGTGGGGTCGGCGTGGATGTCGGTATGAGTTGTATTTAGTTATCCTTTTATGCGTTACTCTCCCTTTTAAATTTTATTGGACATTTGAAAATGAAAAAGGCAGAAGAAAAAGAAAAGATTGCGAAAACAGTTTTTAAAATAGAAGTGTCGTGTGGGCGCTAGTTTCAAAACCCTGTGGATTTATGGATTTCAAAAAGGGATTTCAAAACTTGGTGTCGGGTGGACACCGTTTTCAAAACCTTGTGGTTTTATGCTGGTTTCGAAACTCGCTTTCAAAACGTAAGCGCCGGGTAGGCGCTCTTTTTAAAACTGTGGATTTATCCTTTCCAAACTGAACGGCCATACGTTTTAAATAAGTTAGAATGCTGGTTGTATGTTAATAATTGTTTTGATTGAAAGGTTGTGTATGTTTGAACATGTACTGAATGCTACGCCGTGCACATACAGGGGAGACTCTGTCCGTTTGCAGAGTGATCCTGTATGTGTGGCGGGTCTGGGCATGCGCCGGGGAAGAGGGGTTAGCTTTTACAAAAAAAAATTACACGTCAAATGTTTGACTTTTTCTATGAATCGGTTTCGCTAAAACAAAACCCCCGGGGCGTGACAGATTAAATGGTATCAGAGAGTTCTTTCAATCACAACAGTTAATGCCGACATCGTGGGAACACCTCACTTGCCTACACATGAATGAAATGGGTAGGGCATAGGACTGTAGAACGTGACGTGACCGAGGGGGGGAGGGAAAATGTTGAGTCCTTTCTCTCCCTTTATGGTTGTTGTTAGTAGGGTAGCCTAAAGTTGACTCTTGTGATTTGTGACAGACATGGCCCGTACTAGATATCGGCCGGGGACGCAGAAGCAGACGCGACGACGTCGACGGCCGCGGCGAACCCAGCTCCTGCGGCTAGCAATTGCGGGAGAGGCAGGGAATCTGGCCAACCTCACTGAGCACGTGCGTCAGTTTGACGCAACAGCAGCAGGCCCGCAACGGTGACGGTCACCCCGTTTCCCCCACAGGGCGTCGACAGCAACGGCCGCGGCCACATCGACAGCACCGGCCGCGGCACCACTGACAGCACCACCGCCGGCGGCGGCTACGGGACCGGCGCCGGGGACAACCAGCAGGGTTACTCTGGAGGAGACTGTAGTCACACCTGCATGATTTTCCTACCCCCAGAGGTAAAGTAAGGGGCCTTCCCTTTGGGAAGGCTGTGGGAGAGGAGGGATTCGAACCCCCGACACCGTGGTTCGTAGCCACGTGCTCTAATCCTCTGAGCTACAGGCCCACCCGTCTCCACTGGATCTGTTCCCGGGGAGTACCCTCAAAAAGGAACCTTTCCTCTCCTCAGCCATTTCGGGTTAAGAAGATGTGAAAGCGCCTGCCCCTACCGTGGCTGCCGCCGCCGCGAGGGAGGGGACGGTTGTGATGACCGAGCGGGATCGGGTGCGGGCCAATCTGAAAGACTTCAAGAAGTACGACCCACCCACGTTCGAAGGAGACACGACCGATCCATGGGTCGTCGAGAAATGGGTAGGGTCGATGGAGAAACTTTTCGAAGACCTACTCATGGAGGATGACGAGCGGGTTCCCCTAGCAGTCCACTGCTTGGAGGGGAACGCCCGCTTGTGGTGGAAGACGGTACGCCCCGATCCTGCTAAGGGTACCGCACTTCCGTCCTGGACAACCTTCAAACAAGAGCTGTTCGGGGCCTTCTTCACCAACAGTGTCAAGAAGAAGCTGGAGGATGACTTGAACCACATCCAGCAGGGGAACCGGACGGGATGGAGTATCAGCGGGAGTTCGTCCGACTAGCAAACTGCGTCCCGTTCGTCATAAGGGACGAGGCTCACAAGGCGCAACTTTTTGTGGATGGCCTGCGGAGCAACATCTTCGAGGTGGTGCAAGCAGCTGAACTGCACACCTTCCAGAAAGTGGTCGACAGAGCCACTACGGTGGAACGTGGCTTTGCGGTCACCCGTGCCAGAAGGGAGAACTCGACGTGACTGGAGGACCGGAAGCGGCAACACCAGAACTCCGGGTTCGGGACAAGGACATCCCGAAGACTGCTTTCCGGACCCGGTATGGCCACTACGAGTTCACGGTCATGCCTATCGGACTCACAAACGCCCCCGCAGTCTTCATGGATATGATGAACCAGATCTTCAGACCCTTCCTGGATCGGTTCGTGGTGGTTTTCATCGACGACATCTTGATTTATTCCACTACCGACGAGGAGCACGAGGACCACTTGCAAACGATCCTTCAAACTCTCAGAGAACAGGAACTATTCGCTAAACTCAAGAAGTGTGAGTTCTGGCTACGCGAGGTCGGCTTCCTAGGACATGTGATCTCGGCGCGGGGAATCGCCGTGGATCCGAAGAAGGTGGAGTCCGTGGTCGACTGGCAGCCGCCGACGACGGTGACAGAGGTCCGCAGTTTCCTCGGATTGGCGGGATATTACAGGCGTTTCGTAGAGGGTTTCGCGAAGATTGCTACCCCCTTAAATCGGTTAACCAGAAAGGGGGAGAAGTTCATATGGACGGTCAAATGCCAGGAGAGTTTTGAGGAACTCAAAAGGAGGTTAACCAGGGCACCAATTCTTGTACTACCGACACCCGGAGAGGATTACGAGGTGTACTGCGATGCATCGAGGATCGGCCTGGGCGGTGTTCTGATGCAACAGGGGAAAGTGATTCCCTACGCGTCCAGGCAACTGAAGGACTACGAAAAGAACTACCCGATACACGACTTGGAGCTGGCCGCAGTAGTCTTCGTTTTAAAACTATGGAGGCACTATCTCTTTGGAGTCCACTGTAACGTCTTCTCGGATCATCAAAGTCTTAAGTACATCTTTACCCAAAAAGAATTAAACTTGCGGCAGAGGCGGTGGCTGGAGTTGTTGAAGGATTACGACTTGACGATTCAATACCATCCCGGAAAGGCAAACGTGGTGGCGGACGCCTTGAGCAGGAAAGGGCACCAAGAAGGGGCGTCAAGGAGCGCGATAACGGAGCAGAACCACTTGATAGCGGAGTTCGCACGAATGCAGTTGGAGGTGGTACCGACAGGCATGGTTATGCAACTCCTAACCTTGGTGGTCAAGCCGACGTTACTTGAGAAGATCCGGGAGGGACAGCAGACCGACCCGCACTTACAGCGTGTACGAGACAAATTTTCCCTGGACCAAGAGAGCGACTTTGCAGTGGAAGACGACGGCACCCTACCGTTCCGCAGACGGATCTGCGTGCCGGATTCGTCGGAGTTGAAGGAGGAAATTCTGACCGAGGCAGACCAGGCCCCTTATGCGGCACATCCAGGGGGCACGAAGATGTACAGGGACCTCAAACAGATCTACTGGTGGCCCAAAATGAAGGGGGACGTCACCCGACACGTAGCTCATTGTCTAGTGTGCCAACAAGTAAAGGCCGAGCATCAGCGACCAGCAGGGAAGCTACAGCCTCTACCGGTGCCAGAGTGGAAGTGGGATCAGATCACCATGGACTTTGTCACGGGTTTCCCACGCTCACAACAGGGCCACGACGCAATTTGGGTCGTAGTCGACCGGTTGACCAAGTCAGCACACTTTCTGCCAATCCATACGACCTGGACCCGAGAACGGTTAGCCCAAGCTTATATCAGCGAGATCGTGAGATTACATGGAGTGCCGGCATCGATCACCTCGGACAGAGACACGCGCTTTGTCTCGAAGTTTTGGCAGAGCCTTCAGCGGGCCATGGGGACCAAACTACAGTTCAGCACAGCCTTCCACCCCCAGACAGACGGACAGTCGGAGCGTGTGATACAAACCCTCAAAGACCTGCTTCGCGCCTGTGTACTAGACTGGGGGATCGGGTGGTCACGCTACCTACCTCTCGTGGAATTCGCCTACAACAACAGCTACCAGGCCAGCATCCAGATGGCGCCCTATGAGGCCTTGTATAGAAGGCGCTGCCGATCCCCGATTAGTTGGGACGACTTGGGAGAACGGAAATTCTTGGGACCCGATTTAGTGGAGGAGACGGAAGAGAAGGTACGCCTTATCCGACAGCGCCTGCTGACCGCCCAAAGTCGCCAGAAGAGCTACGCGGACCAAAGGCGCCGCGACCTAGAATTCCAAGTAGGAGAGCATGTTTTCTTGCGGGTCTCGCCGTCCAGAGGAGTTAAGCGGTTCGGGCTGAGGGGCAAGCTGAGCCCACGGTTCGTGGGGCCGTTCGAGATCTTGGAGAGAATCGGCCCGGTTGCTTACCGCCTTGCCCTACCACCAAACCTCGACCGAGTCCACGACGTCTTCCACGTCTCGATGCTCCGGAAGTACCTCTCCGACCCCTCACACATCCTGGATGCTTCTACACTCGAACTTAAGGAGGACCTAAGCTTCGAGGAAACCCCTGTGAGGATCCTGGTAAGGGAGACCAAATCGCTGTGAAACCGAGCTATCCCTTACGTGAAGGTACTCTGGAGCAACCATGAGGAGCGAGAAGCAACTTGGGAGCTGGAATCAAGAATGAGGGAGTGCTACCCCGACCTTTTCACCACCACCCGGGTTTGAGTTTCGAGGACGAAACTCGTTTTTAGAGGTGAGTGGTGTAATAACCGCGAGTTTATTTTTCCCTTTTGTCCTCCCTTTGAATTTTTATTGAACCGTTTCGACTAAGGGGTCTGGGGTGTGAATTATTTTTCCTTCATTCTGGGCAGACCGTCGGGGCTCGCGGGTATTTTTGGATAATAAAGCTCGCGAAACGGAGACCGGCGGCGCGATCGGTTTTGGATTCCGACTCCGGAATCTCCCGAAATAAATTCCGAAAGTTTTGTACGGTTCAGGCGACTTCTACATGTACCGAGGCAGACCGGACCCTGGTTCGCCCCCAAATCAACCTGTCGCCTTGCTTGAGGTTTGGGTTTTAACCACCCCATTTCACATTCGCCCAATCTTTTATTTTCCAATTTGGGTTTAGTCCAACTGTGCCAAAACAACTAATTAAATATAGCGTTTGGGAATTAGGTTTCAGGAACCCCCTTCTTTTTCCTCTTACCTTAACGCGCGATACCCCGAGCGCGGACAAGAGCGTTTTCTTCCCCAAACCCTCCTCTTCGCGTGGATCGGCGTGGAGCACCGCGGCGGAACGAGCAAGGAAAGGAAAGACCACTGCTCAACCTTTTTCCCCGGAACCGGCCACGCAAGAACGGACGATCCCTCCTCCCCCAACCATCGTCATCGTAACCGAGGTGAGACGGAGGTTTTACGGTTCTTGGTAGATTCTTGGTTTTCTTCTTGTTGTTAGTTTCCGGAAAAATAGGAGGGAGCACAGGCGACGGATTCTTCGGAATCCGGCGCATGTGCGAAACCCCCCCCCCCCCCCCCCAAGCGGGCGGCGTACCCATGTGAGCCGCACGGGGCTGGCCATGCACCCGGCCCCGCAGGCGGGCAGTGGCCGCACGGGGCCGGGAACGCACCCAGCCCCACGTGCGGGGGTGACCCGCACGGGGCCGGGCACGCGCCCAGCCCCACGTGCGGGGGTGACCCGCACGGGGCCGGGCACGCGCCCAGCCCCCGTGCGGGGGTGACCCGCACGGGGCCGGGCACGCGCCCAGCCCCCGTGCGGGGGTGACCGCACGGGGCCGGGCGCGCGCCCAGCCCCGCGTGCGGGGGTGACCCGCACGGGGCCGGGCACGCGCCCAGCCCCCGTGCGGGGGTGACCCGCACGGGGCCGGGCACGCGCCCAGCCCCCGTGCGGGGGTGACCGCACGGGGCCAGGCGCGCGCCCAGCCCCGCGTGCGGGGGTGAACCCGCACGGGGCTGGGCACGCGCACAGCCCCGTGTACAGGCGGGGAGCCTCTCGGGACCGGGCGCCGAACCGGCGGGTCATGCCGTGGGACCGATCGGGGGAGTCGGCTTGACCGTGTTTTGATCCGAGTCTTGGTGCTGACGTTTCCTTGCGGCAGGTGTGTGAGCCCGGACGAGCGTGTCGGGACGCGAGGAAAGTCGAGCCTTGATCGCTACAAGTGACTGGTGGGTTGTATTTACTTTGTCCTAGCCTCTAACTCTATCATGTTGGACGGGGTCTATTCTAAGTGTACTGGGGTTAAACAGTGATGGGTGATAGCTTATGCATGTTAGTGGGTTCTTCATAGTGTTTAGCGTCGGTTTCCGACGGTTGTTCTCTTTTTAATAACTATATGTTGGCGGGCCACCTTCGAGTGCGCGTATTATTACCTTGCTTTTGACTATACACTTTACCGCATTACTCTTGTTATTTATATTATGATACTGACATGATGATGGTTATGGTTACTTGGCTCGAGGCTGCAACACGCGCACCCGCGGTTTGGCCACCGCAAAGGGTGCGCTTTTCCGAAAAAGTGGTCTATGACCCGTGTATACCCACGAGGTGACGTAGTGGGGCCCCTTATTAGTTGTGGGGTTGAGGCGCCGAGGTGCGAGCGGTGCGACCCGTCGGTTTAGTTGTCCGACGTGGTCAGGTTTCTGCAGGTACGGTATGGGCCGTCGGTTTAGTTGTCCGACGTGGCCGGGTAATACAGGATACAGGTGTACAGGTTGCCTTCCTCCCTTGAGAGGGTGGTTGCTCCGGTTGTCTTCACGGTTTGTTTTATTATATTTCTCCTACTCTACTACTTTTACGTCACTGACTTCCCACTTTGTGACAGGGTTCAGACGGGGGGAGACGTAGGCGGTGGTGAGGACGGGGCAGGAGCAGCTGGGTCGCTGGGGACCCTGGACTGTATTTCCTTTTCTTTCTTGCATTTCATTTACATTGTAGTTATGTGAGAGGTTCTCGATACCCTCGTGGGGTCGGCATGGATGTCGGTATGAGTTGTATTTAGTTATCCTTTTATGCGTTACTCTCCCTTTTAAATTTTATTGGCCATTTGAAAATGAAAAAGGCAGAAGAAAAGGAAAAGATTGCGAAAACTATTTTTAAAATTGAAGTGTCGTGTGGGCACTGGTTTCAAAACCCTGTGGATTTATGGATTTCAAAAAGGGATTTCAAAACTTGGCGTCGGGTGGACACCGTTTTCAAAACCTTGTGGTTTTATGCTGGTTTCGAAACTCGCTTTCAAAACGTAAGCGCCGGGTAGGCGCTCTTTTTAAAACTGTGGATTTATCCTTTCCAAACTGAACGGCCATACGTTTTAAATAAGTTAGAATGCTGGTTGTATGTTAATAATTGTTTTGATTGAAAGGTTGTGTATGTTTGAACATGTACAGAATGCTACGCCGTGCACATACAGGGGAGACTCTGTCCGTTTGCAGAGTTATCCTGTATGTGTGGCGGGTCTGGGCATGCGCCGGGGAAGAGGGGTTCGCTTTTACAAAAAAAAATTTACACGTCAAATGTTTGACTTTTTCTACGAATCGTTTCCGCTAAAACAAAACCCCCGGGGCGTGACAGGATGTCACCCCTCTATGACTGATGCATGCATGTTTAGGGTACATGGTTTATGTTGGTAGGTAGGTAAGCTTGATAATGATATTTGTATAAATGATTGCAAGAATAGTATTTATGAGGTATACTGAGGACTTGCATGACTTGGACATCTATGTGATGATTAGTGTAAGCTTACCTAGGATAATGTTACCCTATGAGATTATGTAACATGCCATGTTAGCATATAGCCTTTCATGTGGTTGGTTTATGCTTTGGGACATGATTTCGTAGCTATGTGCGGATTTGTACTCTGAGGAGTTATTATGATCATTCTGTTGATGGACCCTGGATTGTGGACAGGTTTAGTTCTTTAGGGATTCCGGCATGTTGTTTATTCCTAAAGGATCTATTATTATGCTTTACCCCCTTTTATTTCCTTGAGGACATTTGCATGCTTGTATGGTCATGTAGTTAGGCCATCTTTTACTGCTGCACTACTTATGGGAACTTGACTTAGGAGAAACCATGCTTTTCCTTTCTCCGCCTTTGCTAGTCAAGTGGTCAGTGTTGCTTGGGTTCGAGCAGTGGTCTGGGTAGTGTAGTCGGGACTTGGTGTCTGGGACAGGTTGGATTAGTTGTGGGGCTTTGCGGCAACCGCGGATATTGGGCGGTTGACCGGATATTTATTTATGCATCAGATTGGGTATCAGAGTTCTCTAGTGGACAGAGTTTCCCACTATTTGAGTACTTTTGCATCTGATTGAGGATCGGGGTCTTCTTTAGTGGTTGGGCTTTCCCACTTTGATCATAGTCATGATCTAGTCCTGCTATCTAGAGATACTTGTGTTACTTGTTACTGAGATACTTTGCTCGTGTGGGTCGCTCCCCTCGAGCGCCGCTCCGGAGTAGGCTTTAGACCGTGTTGGGTTCCGGTCAGACCGTGATTGGCCGGTCAGTTGGTGAGTTGTGAGTGATGACAGAGTTGGTGAGTTGTGAGTGATGACAGAGTTGGTGAGTTGTTGACCATTGTGCGAGAGGCTTGGTGATCTTGAGTTTATCCGTTCTGAGAGAGAGCGTGGATTTTGACTATAGCCTGCTTGAGCCACTACTCGATAGCGAGTTAGTCCGTTTGGACGCCCTATGTAATTCCTGCCCGTCAGTGGGAGGTGGTCGTAGGTAGGGCGCTTGTTGACTGGACCAGATGTGGCAGTCAGCTCGAATGGGTCGATTGTGCACTTCATGTGCTAGTGGTTGCATACCATTCTTTGTTTCTCCCCTCTTGAGCTTTTAGAGGAAGGCATAGTAGCTGTTGAGCGTCATCAGCATTCTTGTTTCATTCTCACGGCTTTGGTTAGTTTTTGCCTCTTGAGGACTTGGTGGGCAGACCGTCGGGTCTGGCGGTGGTACCCACTGAGAACTCCCTTTTTGGTGTAGTTCTCACACCCATTGGGGGTTTCCCCCCCCCTTTTCTTTCCTCTCCTTTGTTTTGCAGAGTCTTAGCGGGTGTTGCTGATTCTGCGGTTGTTGATCGAGGCGAGGGAGTCACGAGCTAGATCCCTACCCGTCGTTGGAGAGTAACGGTACCCCTTCAGAGGAGATCATCAGTAGATTAGTTGTTCTTTTTCCTCTTTTGAGAGACTGTTGTAGTGAGGATATTACGTATTGAGAGACTGTACAATGTTGTATTTATTGGAGATACCTCCCGGTTGGGTTCAGAGCTTGTATTTGAGGACATTGTATTATTATTATTATTATTGGGAGGCGGATCTTGTTGTATTATTTCCAGTTGTACAGTGATTGATTTTAGTTATACAGCAGGTTTTTATTTATAGCTCTGATATCTGTTTAGCTGTAGTACTTTCTTGCAGGTAGGACGCTTCGTCTATGCAGGTTGGCATAGGTGGCGGATCTGTTGGCGAGCCCGGGTCGCAGTTTCGACCTCGGGGCGTGACATCGTTAGTGTCTCGAGATTCGTGAGAGCTGGTTAGCTGAGTCGTTGAGAGTACTCCGTGTAGGTTTTTATGGATCCACAAGGATCTAAATAGGTACTATCAAACAACTAGAGGGGGGTGAATAGGTGTAATACTTAGAAACTCAATCTCAGTGCAAAATAAAAACCAATGCGGAAAATAAAAACAGCACACCGAGATTTACGTGGAAACTCCAATCCAGGAGAAAAACCACGGGACCAACACGCAATAACAATCCACTAAGAAAAGAAGAATAACTAGGTGATTACCGACTCCACGGACTCAACCCCTCCTTCAACTTCTTCGGACCTTGCGCTGACCGGTTGGATGTCCACGCAATAACAATCCACTAAGAAAAGAAGAATAACAAGGTGATTACCGTCTCCACGGATTTAACCCCTCCTTCAACTTCTTCGGACCTCGCGCTCCACCGTTTGCACGTCCACTGCACACGTTCGAATCCACGAACGCCACTCGAATCCACGAGCACACGTTTCGAATCCACGAAACGCCTTTAGCACACCGAATCCACGATGCCACGTCGAATCCACGACGCAAACTCAGTCGATAAGAATATTGACTTCGATGGTGATCCTTTGCTTAGATTCTCATTGAGGAACCGTAGAAGAAATCTCCAAGCAAAGATTAGATCAATTCGACAAAAGATATGTTCTTGAAAGAACCATCGAATTGACCTAAAAGAGGCTAAAAAGAAGAACGATAAAAACCTAGCCTCTAGGGTTGCTCTCAAGTGTTTGATTAATTAATCGGTAGAGAACCCACGTTTTTGAGAAACCCTAAATGTCTATTTATAGTTTAGAAACCTTTGGAAAGAGATAAGAATCAAAAACATACCTTATTTGGAAATTTTCAGGACGGCGATCCGGATCGGATTTAAAGCGATCCGGATCGTCGTAACGAGATTGACGATTCCAGAAAACCAAGGGTTCGGGATCCGGATTGCAAGGTCCGATCCGGATCGTTCATGCAATTCAGCAAAGTCCCATGTTCGGGATCCGGATCGGAATGGCCTAGGATCCGGATTGAAATTGCCAATGAACAAGTACCCTTCGGGATCCGGATTGCAAGGTCTGATCCGGATCCTGAACATGTCCCATGTCCAGCTTTTGATTTTTATGCAATTAAAAATTCTTCCAAGTGTTTCTACACTATAAGAAAGTATTCGGATCTCCACAATTATTTAGTTAAACATACCTGATCCTCTTGAATACTTTCTTCTTGAGATTGATGTAACTGATCCACAATTCTTCAACTTCAATCTTCAAGACTCAAGACACTGAGTGTCAACTTGAGCTCTTGTTGAATCTTCTCTAAGTCTTTGATTGCTGATTGACAATTTGATCCCTTTAAGACTCCGACTCAACTCACTGACTTGACTCACGAAATATGCCAACACCAAAATGTCGTAACAATCTCCCCCTTTGGCAATTTCGTGACAAAACCCAAATATACATAAAAGCGCTCAAGTCACTCATCTTAAACCAAAAAGTCGAAATTCAATGTTATCACCAAAACATTGATTTTCTTTGCGTGAAAGATCCAATAAATACAAAATTACATTTGAACCAAACAGTCCTAGAACATACTCTATGACTTAGGACTTGGAGTCTTAAAGTGATGTAATTCCTGCAAAACAAAACTCCAAACAAAATCAAAACGTTAGTCGTTAGAAATTAGAATCCTACATTTGATTCGTCCTTTTGGTTCTTTTATTTTTCGGCTCTTTCAGTCCTTTCTTTATCTCCCCCTATCATGAGCATCTCTAACATGTTCTCCATGTTCTCCATGTTCTCCCCCTATCTTGAGCATTTATGTTCTCCCCCCCTTTTTGTCACAAATTGTCAAACAGTGAACATACTAGACAAAAGAAAATCACTAACAGCATTAGTTCATAGAGAAAGAGAGATAAAGGCTCAGTTCCGGTATATAACAAAAATGCAGATTGCGTACCTGTACCAGAAAGCAAAAATCAAATAATTTCTTGAAACAAATCCAGATTTTAGAATCTTTTCAAATACCGATTTGTATTCCATCAAGAAATCAATTTAAGTGCTTTAAACAATGAATTCACACAGATGCCATTCAATCCAATTAATTTCACAAAATTAAAAAGATTTACTCCTAAATCATGAAAAACAAAGATAAAACATTATAAACAGTTTTTCATGTTATATTCGTCAAACACAAGTCATCAAAAATAGTCTTGAGATCCAAAGTCTATCAAGATGTAACGGATTTACAAAGATGACTTACAGAGATTTCCAAATGACATCAATTTTGAATTTTACCCTTTCAAATTTGAGATAAGCACTAAAATACCTAAGGGTGGCTCTTTGAGCATCTTTCAACTATCCCACCTTATACCAACCAGGAGATTGTTCAAAATAAGAGCTTTAAATTAAAATCTCCGAATGCTTCAACTAAACAAAATTTCATAAATAATTTTCAAGCATCCATAACATGTGGTAGCTTCACACACAGACCGGACGACCGGGGTGGCAGCTCTTTCCAACATGTGGTGGTAGTTTTCACACTCCTTTCGGATGTAACTCTTTCCACATCTTTTGCAAACCATTTCATTACCCTTGTAAGAATGCAATCTCTTACGTGAAAGAATTAAATCCCAAATTTTAGTCTATCGGTTGTCTCACGTTTATCACAATGAATTCACACAACCGAGATAGATTAAGCATCTAAAGATCACACATGATTTCTAAAATTTGATGCTTATAATATCAAAAACTCCTATAATGAAGTATCTTCAAGATTATGATTATGGAGTAAAGTTGATAATCCATATAAAATTAATTTGGAGTGAATGAACGTGAAACCCCTTTTATTCAATGTACTTGATCGTTAAAAACCTTTTGTTCAAGAACAAAACATAAAACCAAGAGCATTGAAAAAACATGTAATGCAAAGATTAAGAAAAATATGAGGAGAAAACCAATCAAAGCATTACATACAGTCATAAGCTATTTAGAACTTAAGACAAGGAAAGATATCACCTTTCCGAATCCAAAATCGCTGGATTTTGGGTTGTCTTGATTCGTTGTGGCCGGGGGTTGTCCGCTTTGACTGTTGATTCACCTTAGGTCTTTGCCTCGTAGTGATCCACTTGTATGATTGATGTTGTGGCTCGGACCTTTGGTGGGTTGAGTGAACTCCTTTGACTTGATGTGTATTTTGATTCTGTTGAGTTCGCTCCGTAGATGAAGTTGCCGAAGAATTCTTCTTTCTCTTTTTCGGGCAATCCTTCACCAAATGTCCTTCAAGTCCACAAAGGTGACACGTTCTTCCTTTCCATTTGAATGTGGAACTTGAAGCATGCACAGTTTGGTCCTTTTTGAATCCCAAACCAACCTTGCTTGTTTGACCTAATCCGGATATACAATCTAGTTTATTGGAACCGGTTGAAAGCCTTTGTATGTCGAATTTGAGTTCATGAACTTGCTTGGTCAAAACTTGGTTGGTGACATGAATCTCCTCAAACTGTTTTTCTAGAAAACCAATCTTGTCCATATATGATTTAGCGTTTGTCTCCGATTGGTTTAGCTTTTCTTGGAGGATTTTATTGTTATTCAATAAACGTCCTTGTTCCTCCTCGAGATCATGAAGTTTTATCTTTAAAGCTTGATTCTCGTCTTGAACTTCAAGTCGTTGCTTCCTCAACTTCTTGATATGCTTGGCCATCTTCTTTGATTCCGTAAGAAGTTGTTGATATGCCTCAACGAGTTCTTCTTCGTCCGACTCCCCCTCACTTGATGACTCTCCGCCGGTTGTTGATGTTTCATACAAAATCAAAGGAGTAGAGTCAGTGATTAAAGATGATAAACAAACATTAGAGGAGGGAATTTGAGAGGCGTGTAAGGCAACGGCTTTTTCCTCTTTACTTGAGGTCGATTCATTAGAGGTAGAATCGTCCCAAGTTTTCGCTTGCAAAGCCTTCTTTTTATATGATTTCGGAGAAGGACAATCCGTTGAAAAATGGTCGTAGCCTTTGCATCGATAGCATTGGATTTCCCCTTCGAAATCATCTTTTTCTTTTTCTTTAGAAGGTTTTGCAACGCCTTTGAGATTAGAGAATTTAGAACCCGATGATCCTTTAGATGGTTTCGTGGATGAAGATCCATCGGTTTGATTCTTCCAAAATTTCCGACGAAATTTCTTTGTGATCCGCGCCAATTGTTCTTCAAAATCGGCAAAAGAGATTTCATCGTCGGAACTTGATTCGCTATCTTCTTCCTTTGTTGATTTGAATGCAATACCTGTAAGCTTAGAAGAAGACTTGGAAGAAACTTGATTAGTAGGAAAAGTCATTTCATAAGTTTGCAAAGCACCTACTAATTCCTCTACACTCATCTCATCCGGATGACTAACGGTTTCAATGGCGGTAACTTTTGCCCTAAACCGTTCCGGAAGAGTCCGAAGTATCTTTCTTACAATTCTCGACTCCGGGATCTTTTCTCCTAAATTAGCACAAGTATTGATCACATCTTGAAGTCTAGTGTAATAATATGTAAACAATTCATGCTCTTCCATATGAATAGAGTCAAATTGACTTGTAAGCATCTGGAGCTTTTGAATTTTTACAAGATTAGTACCCTCATGTGTAATTTTGAGAATATCCCAAATTTCCTTCGCGGTTTCACACGCGGAAATTCTTGTGAACTCAGTTGAGGAAAGAGAGTTAAAAAGAGCGTTCATACCTTTCCCATTGTAAGAAGATCTTTCGAGTTCCTCTTTGGACCATCTAGAGCGAGGTTTTGGGGTAGTAGAATTTCCTACTTCCTCAACAGGATGCACCCAACCGTATTCCACGGATTGCCATACCCGCTCATCAATTGCGATAAGAAAAGCCCTCATCCGCACTTTCCAATAAGCATAATTAGTCCCATCAAAAAGAGGAGGTCTATAAATATTACCACTTTCACCCGACATGATAGATAAACCTAAAACCCTCTCTGATACCAATTGTAGGTTTTTATAGGATCCACAAGGATCTAAATAGGTACTATCAAACAACTAGAGGGGGGGTGAATAGGTGTAATACTTAGAAACTCAATCTCAGTGCAAAATAAAAACCAATGCGGAAAATAAAAACAGCACACCGAGATTTACGTGGAAACTCCAATCCAGGAGAAAAACCACGGGACCAACACGCAATAACAATCCACTAAGAATAGAAGAATAACAAGGTGATTACCGACTCCACGGACTCAACCCCTCCTTCAGCTTCTTCGGACCTTGCGCTGACCGGTTGGATGTCCACGCAATAACAATCCACTAAGAAAAGAAGAATAACAAGGTGATTACCGTCTCCACGGATTTAACCCCTCCTTCAACTTCTTCGGACCTCGCGCTCCACCGTTTGCACGTCCACTGCACACGTTCGAATCCACGAACGCCACTCGAATCCACAAGCACACGTTTCGAATCCACGAAACGCCTTTAGCACACCGAATCCACGATGCCACGTCGAATCCACGACGCAAACTCAGTCGATAAGAATATTGACTTCGATGGTGATCCTTTGCTTAGATTCTCATTGAGGAACCGTAGAAGAAATCTCTAAGCAAAGATTAGATCAATTCGACAAAAGATATGTTCTTGAAAGAACCATCGAATTGACCTAAAAGAGGCTAAAAAGAAGAACGATAAAAACCTAGCCTCTAGGGTTGCTCTCAAGTGTTTAATTAATTAATCGGTAGAGAACCCACGTTTTTGAGAAACCCTAAATGTCTATTTATAGTTTAGAAACCTTTGGAAAGAGATAAGAATCAAAAACATACCTTATCTGGAAATTTTCAGGACGGCGATCCGGATCGGATTTAAAGCGATCCGGATCGTCGTAACGAGATTGACGATTCCAGAAAACCAAGGGTTCGGGATCCGGATTGCAAGGTCCGATCTGGATCGTTCATGCAATTCAGCAAAGTCCCATGTTCGGGATCCGGATCGGAATGGCCTAGGATCCGGATTGAAATTGCCAATGAACAAGTACCCTTCGGGATCCGGATTGCAAGGTCTGATCCGGATCCTGAACATGTCCCATGTCCAACTTTTGATTTTTATGCAATTAAAAATTCTTCCAAGTGTTTCTACACTATAAGAAAGTATTCGGATCACCACAATTATTTAGTTAAACATACCTGATCCTCTTGAATACTTTCTTCTTGAGATTGATGTAACTGATCCACAATTCTTCAACTTCAATCTTCAAGACTCAAGACACTGAGTGTCAACTTGAGCTCTTGTTGAATCTTCTCTAAGTCTTTGATTGCTGATTGACAATTTGATCCCTTTAAGACTCCGACTCAACTCACTGACTTGACTCACGAAATATGCCAACACCAAAATGCCGTAACACTCCGACCGTCGTGTGAGATGTTTGAGGATCTTGAGTCCTTCCATTCTGAGAGTTAGCGTGGATTTTGATTATAGTCTGCAGGAGCCACTTTAAGCTCGACAGAGATGCGCGGATACCTTTTTCCTCGGTGGGGTCGCGCCCCTCGAGTGCCCCGTCCGGAGTGGGCCTATTACTTTAGTATCGCGACTTGTCGATACAGTCCCTCTGGCTGGGCCAGTTTTGGTAGTCACTGATGCCCTACGTAAGTCCAGTCCTCCGTGGATGTAATGGTAGTAGGTAGGCGCAGGCTTGACTGGACCTTATGAGGCAGTTAGTTCGATTGGGTCGATTGAGCACCTTGGGTGCGAGTGGTTGCATATATTTTCACCTGTATCACCCATTGAGCATTTAGATGGAGGCATGGTAGTTGTAGAGTATCTCCGGCTTTTCTTGTTCAGTTTTTACTGCATTGTTATCTTATGCCTCTAGTAGACTTAGTGGGCAGGACGTCGGGCTTGGTGGCGGTACCCACTGAGAACTACGTGTTGATGTAGTTCTCATACCCGTTGGGGGTTCTCCCCCTCCCATTTCTTTCCTCTCCTTTGGTTTGCAGAGTCATCTGTGGGAGATGTTGATTCTGCTGTTGCTGTTCGAGGCGAGGGAGTCGTGAGCTAGATCCCTACCTATCTTTGGAGAGTAGCTGTACCCCCACATTGGAGATCTGTAGTATAGTCAGTAGATTATTTTATTTCCACTTTTGAGAGATTGTTGTATTGTGAGGATCTGACTTGTACTGAGAGCCTGTACATTGGTGTATTATTATTTTAGTTTATCTCCCCGTTTGGGTTCTTGGATGTTGTATCAGAGGTTATTGTATGATTCTATTTTTGGGATATGGATGTTGTATCATTTTTCCAGTTGTACAGTGTTGGATTTGAGTTTTACAACTTTTTATTTTACAGCTCTGATATCTGTTTAGCTGTAGTAGATTTTTCTTTTCAAGTTGGACGCTTCGCCTATGCGGAGTTTTCGTATAGGTGGCGGATCTGTTGGCGATCCCGGGTCGCAGTTTCGACCCCGGGGCGTGACATGTTGAGAGCATGTGTCCTGAGTTTTAGCGGAGGTTGGAATCGACATCTCCGATTGGCAAAATTTTCGCACAATAATAGCTATTAGACGAGCATCCAAATGGCGCAATTTGAAGCATTGTATGGACGCAAATGTTGATCCTCATTATATTGGAGTGAAGCGGGTGAAAGGAAGACATTGGGACCAGAATTGTTGCAAGAAGCCGAGGAAAGAGTTAAGATGATTCGGCGACATTTAGTGACAGTTCAGAGCCAGCAGAGGAGTTACGCCGATAGGAGGCGACGGGACTTGAAGTTTCAGGTTGGGGAGCATGTATTTTTGAAAGTCTCGCGGTCTCGAGGATTACGCAGATTTGGTGTACGTGGAAAGCTTAGTCCGCAGTTTATTGGCCCTTTTGAGATTTTGGAGCGCATTGGACATGTTGCTTATTGAGTTGCGCTACCACCTCGGCTTGCAGGCACCCACGATGTATTTCATGTTTCAGTGTTGAGGAAGTATGTTTATGGTCCTTCACATATCGTGGATTTCTCTTCTTTGGAACTCGAGGAGGATATGAGTTATCTAGTGTACTCGATGTGAATTCTTGCCGGTGAGACTAAAGAATTGTACAATCGGGTCATACCTTTCGTGAAGATCCAGTGGAGCCACCATGACGAGCATGAGGCTACTTGGGAGCCAGAGGAGGATATAAGGACTTCTTACCCCTACCTGTTTGAGACTTCTTCCTGAGGTATGTGTAGTTTCGAGGACGAAACTCTTTGTAGTAGGGAAGGATATAAAGACTGGTTAGTTTTTGTGCAGCTGTTGTTACTGGACCCTCGGCTCGACGACACTTTTTTGGTGTGTCAGAGTCGTTATTGCATGAAATGGGCGTGAAAAAGGACCTAGCGCGAAAAAAATGAGCTAAAAACATTTATGTTTTTGTGTTTTTCTGCTGAGGGTCCGAACCCTGAAAAATCAGGGTTCGGACCTCCGTATGGACCTGGCTCACCGCCGAGTCGAGGCGGGCCGGTGCACGTGCGTGCGCCAGCACGCGCTTGCACGTGCCAGCGCATGCGTGCATGGAGCGCATCCGCGCTATGGGCCGGGCTACGTGGCGCGCGCGCCTGCTACCACTTGTCCCATGCGGTAGGGGTTGCTGTGGATCCGAATCCGACAGGGAGGTGTGTGTGTGTGTGTGTGTGTGTGTGTGTGTGTTTGTTGATCTTTAGGGGCATTTTGGAGCAGGATAAGGGCTTTAAATTGAGGAGAAAAATTACTGAGAAGCTTTTTACCACTTTTGATTACTTCACCCTACATTTGGAGGCTAATAGGAGCTCTAAGGTACTTCTTTTCCCCTCCAAAAGTCTATTTTTGAAGCTTGAAATTTGCAAGTGGTGTGGACTATCTCGTTACATTTTCTTCCATGGGACCTCCAGAGTTGTAGAAGTCGAATTTCGTGGTGATTCTTAGGGGGGTTTCTTCATAACTTCAAGATCTTCAACCTTGTTATTGAAGAGGAGACCTGGTTTGAGCTCTAAGTCAAGTAAATTTAATGATCTTTGAAGCACTTGTTTTCTGTTGTTGATTCTGAGCAGTGGTCCGTGTTTTTACTCTCCTGGGCAGTACGAGTGGAATTTTGAGTTGATTTTTGGTGGAAAATTTTTAGGATTTAAAGACCTTCAACTTTCATATTTTCTGAAACTTCTAATTTGAGCTTTAAGTTAGGTACATTAAGCCGTCTCTGGGACTTTGGTGCACAGTTGGGAATTTTGATCAAGTTTGAGTAATGTTCAATGTTTTTACTCGCTAGGATAGTAGGAGTGGAGTCTTGAGCTCATTTTTTGTGGAAAAATCACTAGGACTTAAAGCCCTACAATTTTCATGTTGAAGAGGAAGGGTGATTCTTGCTTCTAACAAGGTAAATTTTACCATCTTTGAGCCTCTATGTTCATATTGTAGTTTTGGACAGCCTGTAGTAATCTTGGGATATCTTTTTCTCCCCTTTATTAAATGGTGAATTTCAAGTTGGGTAATCTTCTAGACTTCAAGAGGAATAATTTGACACCTTAATCACGAAATTTGGATAAGAATTGGTACACCATCTTTAATCTTCTTCTCAGTTCAATTGTTGCTGAAAATCTGCATGTTAGTTGGAATGGCTTATGTTGTTATTTGAGGGTTGGCTATAATTTCGTGGTTAATATTAGTCGTGGGTGTTAACTCAAAGGGATATGTATAATTTCAGAAGTATGATGAACAATTTCACTTTTGGTTTCAACTTGTAATTATATTTAAATTGGAAGTTATAGCAAGTTGAATCTCAGTTTATGATTTCATATCGAAAATGTGGACAGCATTAGTGCTTTCTTGTCGTGGACTTATATGAAAGGGGTAAGTTTAGTTTTTTATGAACTTCTCAGCAATTGTATGTTATTTAGAAACCCAAGAGGTAACTGTGGGCTTTGGCAATGGAATTTATGAAAGTATATATATCAGATTCTGAGTCTGTTCACTATCAGTGCGAGTTGTTGGAATTCTGCGCATGTAGTAACGTGTTTGTGATGATTTTCTTTCCAACAGGAGTTTCAAGGTCTATGCAGATTTATTGGAGAGGTATTGAGCAGCATATCGTGGTCACCAAAATTTAATTGATTGGATTCCAGTTGTTGAGCTAACAGGTGGGTTGTTGAGCACATCGAAATTGCGGTCTATAAGCCGACTCAACTAAAAGTTGGCATAGTGTGGTTTGAATGTTTATTATCTTATATTCGATCAAAGCATGTTTAAACTTGGGATTTATATGAGAACTACTTCTTTATGTGTGAGAACCATTTTATACTTGTTGGACATCTAGTTATGCCACACTTTATTTTATATGCTATACTATTCATGTTGGAATCAAACTTAGGAGAAAACCTTTTCTTTTCTCTTATGTTATTTATTGCTCGGGTTAGAGAGCAGGGATGGGGATAGTATAGCTGTATTATTTTGAGTCGGGTGAGATAGCACCAAATTATCGACTCGAGATTTGTTTCGACAACTGTAGACTGTGGGCGGTTGGTCGATTAGTGTATTTGCATCGGTTGGGCCGGGTTTTTCATTGTGAATAAGTGAGTCTCCACTTTGAGCAAAGTGTCGACTTTTGCCTGCTGGATAGTGATACTTGACTGGGTTACTTGATACCACGCTGTTTCCTCGGTGGGGTCGCTCCCCTCGAGTTGCCGCTCTGGATGCAATGATGAGCCTGCTGAGGCAGTTTCGTGCGATGGTTGTGTTAGTCCGTTGGGACTTCCTACATAAATCCCGTCTTAGTGTGGATGTGTGGTAGTAGGCGAGACCGGGTTGGTGTACCGGTAGAGAGTTATTGTGATATTGAGAGCAGGCAGTGCCGGGTTGTTGTACCGGACAGTTGATTGGGTTTTATTGTTGGGTTATATGTAATGTAGATCTAAATAGGGGAAAAAACACCTAGAGGGGGGTGAATAGGTGTAAACGTATAAACACTCAAAAATCGTTGCGATAAAAACCCAATGCGGAAATAAAAATAACACGCAAGATTTTTACGTGGAAAAACTCCAAACCGGAGTAAAAAACCACGGGACCGATAACACGGTAGAAATCCACTAGAATTAAAACACGTACAAGGTGATTTACCGTACACACTTACGACTCAACCTTTTCCATACGCTCCTAGAGGATCTTCTCCGCTCGCTCCACGACGCTTCTCGAATCCACGATCTGCGCCCAACGCCGAATCCACGGCGTCCAACGTCGAATCCACGACGTCCGACCGAATCCACGGTCTATACCCAACGCCGAATCCACAGCGTCCAACGTCGAATCCACGACGTCTGACCGAATCCACGGTCTTCACCCAGTAGCACCCTTCGAATCCACGAACGTGCCTCGCTCCGAATCCACGAGAGCGGTTGAACCTTGAATCCACAAGGACACACGAATCCACGCGCCGATTTTGGGGAAATCGTTGTTTTTGGGTGGTGATGATCCGCCGAATACTTAGATCAAAGATAGATCAGAAATACCATCTAAGTATTCATTAGTTTGATTCAACTCAAGATGTGAGTATGAAAACCTAGAATCAAACTAATCAATATAGATGAAGAAACATAGAGTATTCTCTAATGATTTCCTTTCTTCTCTATATGTGGATCTTAGGCCGTATGAAATGATATATGAATATGACGGCTCTATGTGATTATTTTGGATTACCCTAGAAGAAGAGTCATAGGGTCTATTTATAGGTTAGAAACATTTGGAAGGAGATAAGAATCAAAAACCTAACATTTCTGGAATTTTTTACGGACGGCGATCCGGATCGGATTTGGGCAATCCGGATTGCAGTAGCAAGAAAGACGGTTTCCAGAAAAACAAACGTTCGGGATCCGGATCGGAATGCCTGATCCGGATCGTTCATACAATTCAGAAAACTCAACGTTCGGGATCCGGATCGTGAGATGCTGCGATCCGGATTGAAGTAATGTATGAAACAACAACCTTCGGGATCCGGATTGCTGGCTCTGATCCGGATCCTGAACATGTCCGAACACCAGTTTTTGATTTTTATGCAGTTAAATATTCTTCCAGGTGTTTCTACACTACAAGAAGTATTCGGATCACCAATAATCTTTAGTTGAACATACCTGATCCTTTTGAATTCTTCTTTCTTGAGATTGAGTTAAATGATCCAACTTTCTTCACCTTCAATCTTCAAGACTTGAACCTTTCACGAAACTACGCCAACTCAAATTCCGTAACAATCTCCCCCTTTGGCGGTTTCGTGACAAAACACAGATCCACTAAAGAAAAATCAAAAAGATATTTTTGTTGCTATCACCATACAACAAAAATTTACAATGGAGATCCAAAAATTTAAAAACATGAGATATAAACTCCTAAAACAGACTCTAGACTTAGACATCTGTACTCTCTGCACAAAGAAATCATTCTTGACAAAAAGAGATCGTTAGATACCTCAAGAATATTTAGTATTCAAAACCTAACAGAGATAGAGTTTATGCTCACCATGATATTGAGTAATGCAGATATGTAATAAGATCACAATCAAACATTGACATATCTTCTAAGCAATAAAATTTCAAATGTCATAACTTTGCTTTGTTAGTAATCAAACAACTTGTTAGTAATAATACATGTCCAAATAGTTAGTCGAATAGTTAGTAGGAACATGCAACAAATCACAAGATAAAAACCAAAGTTGTGATACTTACCTTTCACCAAAGTCAAAGTTGAAGTGATACTTACCTTGATGTTCACACATTCACATCATCATTGTTCAATCATTGTTCAAGTTCTCTCTAAACTCTCTCCCCCTTTTTGTCACAAACAAAGCCAAAATTACCAAAAATTTAAGGAGAGTTAAAAATTTCAAAAATTGTTCCGAAATGTAAGAACTAGAACTAAGAGTAAGTCCTAAAAACTGAACTAAAATCTAAAAAGATAAAATCATGCACAAATCTGCACAAAACAAAAAAAATTTGTTAAAGCACAACTTAGTTATCCGAGTCTGAGTCTTCAGACGCACTATATCCCATCTTAGTGAACATGTTCTTGATCAATTTCCTCATTGAATTTACTTTCTTGGTCAATGTAATTTGGGATGCCGTTATGATCTCGAGTTCTTCAGACATTCGCCTTTGTTCTGATGCTTGTTGAGACGGTGAGGCCGAGGTGCCGACACAAGGTTTCTTTCCAGTGGAATGTGTCGGAGTAACATGTGGTAATTTGTGAAGTGACTTCACAATCGTTGACTCATCTATCATCCCCCAACAGTGTTGATAAGATGTCGAGCTTATATCAATGTCAAACTTTTGTAAGATCCTCATGAT
This sequence comes from Tillandsia leiboldiana, assembly GCA_029204045.2. Classification (NCBI taxonomy): domain Eukaryota; kingdom Viridiplantae; phylum Streptophyta; class Magnoliopsida; order Poales; family Bromeliaceae; genus Tillandsia; species Tillandsia leiboldiana. The sequence continues at coordinate 16,415 of JAQNDB010000152.1, read as the reverse complement.
GATTAACGGAAACGGAAGTCGTTCAGAAGGATGGGGATGCACAATATATCTTGACATTCTATTCCAAATTATGTAGGGGATATTCATGTTCAATCCTACAGCCTCAGAGGGATGACCCAAGAGATATAGGAACAGCAGTCTCTCCCATCTCACGACCTTAGTCTGCATGTTAGGTAGTATGTTGTAACACGTGATGAAATTTAGAAATCGGTACTCCAGTCGAAGATGTTTGGATTTTACACTTTTACCATTAGCTGATTTCGTTCCTTCCAAACAAATTTTATCTATCACTGTTTGCCACAAGGCATTCGTCAAACTTCTTCCTTTCAAAAAGTTGAGTCCCGATGTGTTAGAATCCATTCCAAGGACTTCGCCAATTAGCTGCGGAGTGATTTTAAGTTTCATCCCTTGGATATTTGTAAAGAAATGCATTGATCCATTTTCATCTTCTCGAAGATGTCTTGCATTCGTGTAAAAGGTTCTTACACGATACAAACAATACCCAAGTAGTTCGGGGAATCGGCAGACTTGGATGAGATTAGCTTCCTCAATCAAGGTTCCAAACTCAGGTGAGTGATTTCGGAGAGCTTCAATGTTGACATGACGTTCACCGATGCATTCACGACGTTCAAACGCTCGAAGGCGATCCATGCTGACGAACACTCCTTCCACGCGAGGCGGGGAGTCAGGAACTATCGGCGTGTTAATATCAGCGTCTCGTCGTAGTCCAAAGCGTCTAGTTATTCGTTTTTTTTTCACAGAGATGGTTGGTTTAGCCATAGGTGCTTTTCCTTTGTCCATGGGTCCCTTTCCTTTTGATCCATCGGAAGCTTTTCCTTTTGAACCATCAGACGCCTTTTCTTCAGTTAATGAGTCATCATCATCTGTCAATTCAGTCCAATCTACCTCTTGACAGTCTGTTTCCACTTCTGTGTCACTGATCAGAAGATACTCACCTTTTTGTTGTGTTTTCTTAGCTCTTTTTAATTTGTTTGTGGCCCGAGTGTGCACTATTGTGACCAACAAAAGAATGATCCATGAGAATTCCATTGATCCAAATGCCTTAAGAAGATTGAAGTCCTGTGAAGACCAACTCAAGAACACATGATAAATTGTTAATTTTCAAAGATTTGAAAAATTGTACCCAAACAATCATAATCATGTAGAGAGACTAAGAATCAAATTAGTTTTGCAAAAGGACTTTTAAAAATAGATCAATTGCATGATTTTCGAAAATCCCCATTATATGCCCTAAAACCGAATTCTTTGAAATCGAAGACCAAAAATCCGTTTAACTTGGGAATACCTAGCATATAATCAAAACTAATCTACCCAGAGTTCTTATTTCAAAAGAAATTTGATCAAAAACCATCCACAAACGAAATCGATCCAAGAAATTCATCACGTTTGAGGAGGAAAAAGAAAAACGGTGAAAAACCGAGATTTTGATCAATAAAACTTACTTGTATTCGAAGAACTTGAGTTTGGAAAGCTCCAAGGTGCAATAGTTCTAGAGAGAGAGGCTCTAGAGACTTGAGAACAAAAGATTAAGGTAAAAGAAATCAAGACCCTCTTGTTCTTATTAAAACCCTAGCCGTGATCCGGATCGGATCGAGATTTCGATCCGGATCGGCCAGCCGCAGGAAGAAGCCTGCGTTCGGGATCCGGATCACCTTGTCCGATCCGGATCGGCTCCAACTTTTTCTTCAGAAAAATTTAGAAAAAATTTCATAAGATCCAGAAAAAGTATGTAAGCACAATTGTGTATCAACTTTAAACAAAAATCATCGTTTCATACAACAAGAATTAGATTACGCCAAATCTATCAATAATATCCAAAAATGAAACGAGAATTTACAAAAATTAAATCCCTTAAAGTTGAACACCTTCAATTACATCTAACTTGATCTTATGAGTAATGCCTTTATCAAATCATCAATTCAGTAAAGAAAATGAAATACAAAGATCAATAGATGTTTGAAATCCCAAATATGGTAGATAATTTATCTAGACAATCTGTTGAAGAGAGTGGCTCTTTGAGCATCTTTCTTTAAAAACCCACCTTATACCAACCTTGAAATTTGACGGAGTCAAGTATTTCAACATGCATTTTACTTAATCAAAAATTGAACAACCATGCTTGGTATACATGTGGTAGCTGCACACAATACTCGGACGACCGAGGTGGTAGCTCTTTCCTCCATGTGGTGGTAGTTTTCACACTCCTCATTGGGATGTAACTCTTTCCACATCTTTTGAGCATTTTACATATCTTTGACTCCCCCTCAATTGGCTATCAATTATTTAAGATATAAAGTATTCAACCAAAAATTATCACGGAATTTGAGTTGGCGTAGTTTCGTGAAAGTCTCAAGTCTTGAAGATTGAAGGTGAAGAAAGTTGAATCATTTAACTCAATCTCAAGAAAGAAGAATTCAAAAGGATCAGGTATGTTTAACCTAAGATTTTGTGTGATCCGAATACTTCTTGTAGTGTAGAAACACTTGGAAGAATCTTTCATTGCATAAAAATCAAAAACTGGACTTGGGACATGTTCAGGATCCGGATCAGGTTGTTCGATCCGGATCCCGAAGGTGGTTTGTTCATACACCAGTTCAATCCGGATCGTAGCCTCTCTTGATCCGGATCCCGAACACTGAGTTTACCATCTTCCTTGAACGATCCGGATCAGGCTTCGCAATCCGGATCCCGAACGTTGATGTTTGGTGAACTGTATGAACGATCCGGATCAAGCACTTCGATCCGGATCCCGAACCTTCGTTTTTCTGGAATTACCTGACTCGTTACGACGATCCGGATCACAGCTAATCCGATCCGGATCGCCGTCCGTAAAATTTTCAGAAATGTTAGGTTTTTGATTCTTATCTCCTTCCTAGGGTTTCTAACCTATAAATAGACCCTATGATTCATTTCCTAGAAGAAGCCGATAAAAAGGAAAATAGCCGTCATTTTCATATATCATCTTTTACGGCTCTAGATCCACATATAGAGAAGAAAGGAAATCATTAAAGAACACTCTATGTTTCTTCATCTATATTGATTAGTTTGATTCTAGGTTTTCATACTCACATCTTGAGTTGAATCAAACTAATGAATACTTAGATGGTATTTCCGATCTATCTTTGATCTAAGTATTCGGCGGATCATCACCACCCAAAAACAACGATTTACCCCAAAAATCGGCGCGTGGATTCGCGTGTCCTTGTGGATTCAAGGTTCAACCGCTCTCGTGGATTCGGAGCGAGGCACGTTCGTGGATTCGAAGGGTGCTATTGGGTGAAGACCGTGGATTCGGTCGGACGTCGTGGATTCGACGTTGGACGCCGTGGATTCGGCGTTGGGCGCAGATCGTGGATTCGAGAAGCGTCGCAGAGCGAGCAGAGAAGATCCTCTAGGAGCGTATGGAAAAGGTTGAGTCGTAAGTGTGTACGGTAAATCACCTTGTACGTGTTTTAATTCTAGTAGATTTCTGCCGTGTTATCGGTCCCGTGGTTTTTTACTCCGGTGATGGAGTTTTCCACGTAAAAATCTTGCGTATTATTTTTATTTCCGCATTGGGTTTTTATCGCAACGATTTTTTGAGTGTTTATACGTTTACACCTATTCACCCCCCTCTAGGTGTTTTTTCTCCTATTTAGATCCTTATTACATATAACCCAACAAGTGGTATCAGAGCGGGAATAGGGTTGTAAACAATGGTTGAAGGTGGAAACATCAACCGACCCCCGTTCTTCGATGGAACAAATTATGCGTACTGGAAAGTACGGATGAAAGCCTTTTTAATTTCCATCGACGAACGGGTGTGGCAATCAATTGAATTAGGATGGTCTAATCCAACTGAATTTATTGGTGATGTTCGCACCTTAAAACCTAGGTCGAAATGGACCAAGGAAGAGTTAGATTCATCTTCTTACAATGGCAAGGGAATTAATGCTATTTTTAATGCCTTATCTCAAACTGAATTCTCTCGCGTCTCGGCATGTGAGACTGCGAAAGAAATCTGGGATGTTCTTCAGGTTACACATGAGGGAACTAACCTCGTGAAGATTCAGAAACTGCAAATGCTTACGAGCAAGTTTGACTCTATCTTAATGGCAGAAAATGAATCTTTCACGGACTACTATACACGATTGCAAGACATCGTAAACTCATGTGCTAATCTGGGAGAGAAGATTCCAGAATTTAAGATTGTAAGAAAGATCTTAAGAACTCTCCCTGAACGATTTCGCCCAAAGGTTACTGCCATTGAAACTATTAAACACCCGGACGAAATACGTGTAGAAGAATTAGTTGGTTCATTACAAACTTATGAAATGACATTTACTACTAACAATTCTTCTGGAAAGGCATCCACTTCTAAGTCTTCAGGTTATGCGTTGAAACAACTAAGGAAGAAGACGCGGATACATCCTCCTCAGACGATGACGAGAACCTTTCTATGGAGGAATTTGAGAAGCAGCTCGCTCTCTTGACAAGGAAGTTTCGCCGCAACTTTCGAAGGGGTAATTCAAGTAAATCTCCATTCTTCGGAAAGTCGAATAAAGGCAACGGTACTGCAAGTTACAAGTCAAGAAAGCAAGAGAACTTCTCAAAGGATAAGAAAAGTTCAGAGGGACAACTACAATGCTTCAAATGTCGAGGCTACGGCCACATTGCAACGGAGTGTCCTAACAAGTATCCGGCAAAGAAGAAGGCGATGCAAGTCGTCACTTGGGATGACAACTCAACGTCAAATGAGTCGTCTTCGAGTGATGAAGAAAAGAGCTCCACCGCATTCCACGCGTCCGTATCTTCACCCTTCATGTGCTTTATGGCAAGTACATCCGAGTCGTTGTCCAACTCCACTGTTGAAAAAAATGCAACGGACAATGAATCGGATGATTCGGAAGGTGAAGATTTTGCTCTAGCCTACCACAGACTTTTGAGGGATTCAAAGAAAGTGGCTAAGCAAAACAAGAGTTTGAGAGGGAGAGTGCATGATCTCGAAGAAGAAGCAAAAAGAGCAACTTCTCTCTCAAACGCTCTTGAAGTGGAAAGGGAAAATCTGATAAAAGTAAATGTTTCCCTTCAAGAGTCCAATGAGCGTTTTGAGAAGGAACATACAAATATGGTGGATAAAGCGAATCACTTCTCAAAGCTCTACAACGAGGCTCGACAGGATAACCTGGAAATGACAAAGACCATTTTCCAACTCAAGAATGACTTACAGCGATTCTCTTCAGGAAGGAGTAAGTTGGATAGACTTCTTGGTCTTGGTCAATCAAATCGGTTCGGCCTCGGATACACTCAAACTGGAAACAGTCCAAGTTCGAGTGAGACAGTTTTTGTGCCTCAGTCGGTATCTCCTCCTCCGACACCGGAATTCAAGACAAACAACGACAACAAACCTACTTCATCCTCTTTGGGATCGTCAAGATCTAAGGTATGTTTTCGTTGTGGTGTCTCAGGGCACATAAGAAGATATTGCAAGACGGGAGTCGAACGCTCATCTCAAGGACCTCTTGCAACAACTACCAAAAAGGCTCCTCCCCGAAAATCAAAGCAAAACTTTTCAAATGAAAAGAGACTTGGTAGTTCATCGCGCAAGACGATTTCATCAAGGAACAACAATCGCTATAACAAGACGCCTTCACCTAGGCATATAACTTCACGACCATTACCGACGCACTCCAAAAGGGTTTGGGTGCGCAAAGGTGAAATTTTCCCTTGTCTTGTTTCCAATGTTTCCTTGCATGCATATGATAGTTCGTCTTGGTATCTGGATAGCGGGTGTTCCCGTCACATGACCGGTGACAAAAATAGTTTTCAAAATCTTGAGAAAATCTCCGGAGGACACGTTGTTTTCGGAGACGGTCGATCTTCCAAAATTGTTGGAAAAGGGACGGTAGCTATTCCAGATGGCCCGATTTTGAAAAACGTCTTATTTGTTGATGGTCTTAAGACTAACCTCATAAGCATAAGTCAACTTTGCGACAATGGTTTTTCAGTTAACTTTTCATCTGTTGAATGCGTTGTAACTGATAAGGACCATGTCTTCTTTTTAAAAGGGGTTAGATCTGAAAACAATTGTTATGTTGTTCCTAATAAATTTTCTGAAAATTGTAACTTAGCCACTTTGAATAATGAAACTCTTTGGCATGAAAGGCTAGGTCACTTAAATTTTAAGGAACTTACTAGAATTTCAAACAAGGACGTGGTCAAGGGGGTTCCAAAACTTTTATTTAAACAAAACGTTGTGTGTGGTGGTTGCCAAAAGGGAAAACAGTCTAGGACTGCACACAAGAACTTGAACCACGTTGGTACAAAACGGCCCTTGGAACTTTTGCACATGGACTTAATGGGGCCGACCCGTCAACCATCTTTGGGAGGTAAATGGTATATTTTTTTATTGGTTGATGATTTCTCTCGGTATTCTTGGGTAGCATTTTTAAAAGAGAAAGCTGATACTTTTGATTCTTTTCACGAGATTTGCCTTCGTATTATGATTGAAAATAATGAAAAGATCATTCGTGTTAGAAGTGATAGAGGTGGAGAATTCATTAATTCAAAATTCATTGACTTTTGTACTTCAAACGGTATTAAGCATGAATTCTCTGCACCCTATACACCTCAACAGAATGGTGTTGTCGAGCGCAAGAACAGGGTTGTTCAAGAGATGGCGCGTGTGATGCTTCACAGCCGGAATTTACCGCTACATTTTTGGGCTGAAGCTGTGAACACCGCTATCTATGTCATTAATCAAGTGTTCTTGCGCCCGGGAACGTTAAATACACCATATGAACTATGGTGTGGTAGAAAACCCAACATCAAATATTTTCGCATCTTCGGGAGTCGGTGTTACATTTTACGTGACCGTGAAAATCTTGGAAAGTTTGACTCACGAAGTGACGAAGGGATTTTCTTGGGGTATTCTACTAATAGCAGAGCATATCGAGTATTTAACATTGAATCTAAGACGATCGTAGAATCTATAAATGTTAAAGTAGATGAACCTTTTCACTTTGGATCTGGAAAATCTACCCTCGATATCCGGCAAAGAAGAAGGCGATGCAAGTCGTCACTTGGGATGACAACTCAACGTCAAATGAGTCGTCTTCGAGTGATGAAGAAAAGAGCATCTAATGGTTCTTCTAGTTTATCTTCATGTGCATGGAATCATCTCATGTACTCCGAGTACTCCGTTTCAACAAACTGTTACGAATCTGAATCGGATGATTCGGAAGGTGAAGATTTTGCTCTAGCCTACCACAGACTTTTGAGGGATTCAAAGAAAGTGGCTAAGCAAAACAAGAGTTTGAGAGGGAGAGTGCATGATCTCGAAGAAGAAGCAAAAAGAGCGACTTCTCTCTCAAACGCTCTTGAAGTGGAAAGGGAAAACCTGATAAAGGCAAATGTTTCCCTTCAAGAGTCCAATGAGCAACTTGAGAAGGAACATACAAATCTGGTGGATAACGCGAATCACTTCTCAAAGCTCTACAACGAGGCTCGACAGGATAACCTGGAAATGACAAAGACCATTTTCCAACTCAAGAATGACTTACAGCGATTCTCTTCAGGAAGGAGTAAGTTGGATAGACTTCTTGGTCTTGGTCAATCAAATCGGTTCGGCCTCGGATACACTCAAACTGGAAACAGTCCAAGTTCGAGTGAGACAGTTTTTGTGCCTCAGTCGGTATCTCCTCCTCCGACACCGGAATTCAAGACAAACAACGACAACAAACCTACTTCATCCTCTTTGGGATCGTCAAGATCTAAGGTATGTTTTCGTTGTGGTGTTTCAGGGCACATAAGAAGATATTGCAAGACGGGAGTCGAACGCTCATCTCAAGGACCTCTTGCAACAACTACCAAAAAGGCTCCTCCCCGAAAATCAAAGCAAAACTTTTCAAATGAAAAGAGACTTGGTAGTTCATCGCGCAAGACGATTTCATCAAGGAACAACAATCGCTATAACAAGACGCCTTCACCTAGGCATATAACTTCACGACCATTACCGACGCACTCCAAAAGGGTTTGGGTGCGCAAAGGTGAAATTTTCCCTTGTCTTGTTTCCAATGTTTCCTTGCATGCATATGATAGTTCGTCTTGGTATCTGGATAGCGGGTGTTCCCGTCACATGACCGGTGACAAAAATAGTTTTCAAAATATTGAGAAAATCTCCGGAGGACACGTTGTTTTCGGAGACGGTCGATCTTCCAAAATTGTTGGAAAAGGGACGGTAGCTATTCCAGATGGCCCGATTTTGAAAAACGTCTTATTTATTGATGGCCTTAAGACTAACCTCATAAGCATAAGTCAACTTTGCGACAATGGTTTTTCAGTTAACTTTTCATCTGTTGAATGCGTTGTAACTGATAAGGACCATGTCTTCTTTTTAAAAGGGGTTAGATCTGAAAACAATTGTTATGTTGTTCCTAATAAATTTTCTGAAAATTGTAACTTAGCCACTTTGAATAATGAAACTCTTTGGCATGAAAGGCTAGGTCACTTAAATTTTAAGGAACTTACTAGAATTTCAAACAAGGACGTGGTCAAGGGGGTTCCCAAACTTTTATTTAAACAAAACGTTGTGTGTGGTGGTTGCCAAAAGGGAAAACAGTCTAGGACTGCACACAAGAACTTGAACCACGTTGGTACAAAACGGCCCTTGGAACTTTTGCACATGGACTTAATGGGGCCGACCCGCCAACCATCTTTGGGAGGTAAATGGTATATTTTTTTATTGGTTGATGATTTCTCTCGGTATTCTTGGGTAGCATTTTTAAAAGAGAAAGCTGATACTTTTGATTCTTTTCACGAGATTTGCCTTCGTATTATGATTGAAAAGAATGAAAAGATCATTCGTGTTAGAAGTGATAGAGGTGGAGAATTCATTAATTCAAAATTCATTGACTTTTGTACTTCAAACGGTATTAAGCATGAATTCTCTGCACCCTATACACCTCAACAGAATGGTGTTGTCGAGCGCAAGAACAGGGTTGTTCAAGAGATGGCGCGTGTGATGCTTCACAGCCGGAATTTACCGCTACATTTTTGGGCTGAAGCTGTGAACACTGCTGTCTATGTCATTAATCGAGTGTTCTTGCACCCGGGAACGTTAAATACACCATATGAACTATGGTGTGGTAGAAAACCCAACATCAAATATTTTCGCATCTTCGGGAGTCGGTGTTACATTTTACGTGACCGTGAAAACCTTGGAAAGTTTGACTCACGAAGTGACGAAGGGATTTTCTTGGGGTATTCTACTAATAGTAGAGCATATCGAGTATTTAACTTGGAATCTAAGACGATCGTAGAATCCATAAATGTTAAAGTAGATGAAGCTTTTCACTTTGCATCTGAAAAATCTACCCTCGATATTTCTCTAGATGATGATACTCCTGCTGTTGCATCTTCTCATAATAATACTTCCAATATTAATGATGCATCTAATGGTTCTTCAAGTTTATCTAATGTGCAGGAATCATCTCATATATCTCCGAGTACTCCGTTTCAACAAACGCTACGAATCTCCAAGGATCATCCGGAATCGAATATTATTGGAGATCCACAAGAAGGAGTTAGAACTCGGAGGCAGTTGGTTTGTGGATTCGCTTGCTACGTATCTTTAATCGAACCAAAGAACATAGATGAAGCTCTTCAGGATGACTACTGGATTAAAGCAATGCAGGAAGAGCTCCATCAATTTGAGCGAAACAAAGTCTGGGAATTAACGAAGCCTCCAAAGCAACATAATGTGATAGGTACCAAATGGATCTTCAAGAACAAGAAAAATGAGGATGGTACTATCATCAGGAACAAGGCACGATTAGTTGCTCAAGGCTACTCTCAAGTAGAAGGTATAGACTTTGATGAAACTTTCGCCCCTGTAGCTAGACTCGAGTCCATTCGTATACTATTTGCTATTGCTTGTCATTTTAAAATCAAATTATTTCAAATGGACGTTAAGAGCGCATTTCTAAATGGGTTTTTAAATGAGGAAGTTTATGTGGCTCAACCGAAAGGTTTTGTAGATCATAAACAACCTAACCATGTTTTTCGTTTGAAAAAGGCTCTTTACGGTCTGAAACAAGCACCGCGAGCATGGTACGAAAGGTTAACAAAGCACCTTTTGGAGAAGGGCTATACTCGAGGGGGAGCTGACAGGACTCTCTTTGTGAAGCATTATCAAAGCAATTTCATTGTAGCACAAATCTATGTCGATGACATTGTATTTGGCGCAACAAGAGATAATGATGCTTCTAAATTCGCGGAGACCATGGAAAGCGAATTTGAGATGTCCATGATGGGCGAATTGACTTATTTCCTTGGATTGCAAATTAAACAAAATGATGAAGGTATTCACTTGAGTCAATCCGAGTATGCAATGGAGTTGGTCAAAAAGTTTGATCTAGAAAATTGTAAAGATTTTCCGACTCCAATGGGAACTAGCCACAAGGGACTTGGAAGTGAATCACAAAGTGAGAATGTAGACGAGAAACTGTATCGAAGTACACAGCTAGTCGCCCGGATATATCTTTTGGTGTTGGGATTTGCGTGAGATATCAATCAGCACCAAAGGAGGTTCACCTGAAAGCGGTGAAAAGGATCATCCGGTATATCAAAGGATCAATTAATTTCGGAATTTGGTATCCTATGGGAACAAGTTTGGATATTGTTGGATACTCAGATGCCGATTGGGCAGGATCAGTGGATGATCGGAAAAGCACGAGTGGTGCATGCTTCTATCTTGGCCATTGCCTTGTTGCATGGCACAGTAAAAAGCAGAACTGCATAGCACTCTCGACTGCCGAAGCGGAATACATTTCAGCTGGAAGTTGCTCAACTCAACTCATTTGGATGAAAAGCGTATTGAGCGACTTCCGCATTTCAGCATCTTCGGTAACAATTCTTTGTGACAACACAAGTGCAATTAACATTTCTAAAAACCCTGTGTTGCACTCTAGAACAAAACATATTGAACTTAGATATCATTTTCTTAGAGAGCTAGTTGAATCAAATACTCTTCAACTTTCATATATTTCAACTGAGGATCAATTGGCTGACTTTTTAACAAAACCTTTGGATCAAAAATGTTTTATTCATTTACGAAAAGCAATTGGAATGCTTTCCTTGAAATAAACTTCTTTTTGAAACCTTTGCTTAGGATAGGTTTTGTATTTGTTTTGTTTTTGTTCATTATCTATGTTTGTACATAGGACATTAATTGAGCATAGATCATAATTGACTTTAATTGCATCTTTTCGCACATTTAGAAATTTATTATGCTTTTGCCATCATAATATTTCACTGTTGCAATGATCATTTATGTTAATTAAATCATCTTCTAAGTGATCAAAGTCAATTTCTCTCTCTCAATGATCTCTTGGTATAGTCATTATCTTATTTGACTGCTTAGTCGAGTATGAAATCGAGATCAATATTTGGTTGAATACTTTATATCTTAAATAATTGATAGCCAATTGAGGGGGAGTCATAGAAAAAGTAAAATGCTCAAAAGATGTGGAAAGAGTTACATCCCAATGAGGAGTGTGAAAACTACCACCACATGGAGGAAAGAGCTACCACCTCGGTCGTCCGAGTATTGTGTGCAGCTACCACATGTATACCAAGCATGGTTGTTCAAATTTTTGATTAAGTAAAATGCATGTTGAAATACCTGACTCCGTCAAATTTCAAGGTTGGTATAAGGTGGGTTTTTAAAGAAAGATGCTCAAAGAGCCACTCTCTTCAACAGATTGTCTAGATACATTATCTACTATATTTGGGATTTCAAACATCTATTGATCTTTGTATTTCATTTTCTTTACTGAATTGATGATTTGATAAAGGCATTACTCATAAGATCATGTTAGATGTAATTGAAGGTGTTCAACTTTAAGGGATTTAATTTTTGTAAATTTTCGTTTCATTTTTGGATATTATTGATAGATTTGGCATAATCTAATTCTTGTTGTATGAAACGATGATTTTTGTTTAAAGTTGATACACATTTGTGCTTACAATCTTTTTCTGGTTTTTCCTTGAATTTCTCTTGAATTCTCTAAAGAAAAAGTTGGAGCCGATCCGGATCGGGCAAGATGATCCGGATCCCGAACGCAGGTTTTCTTCTGCGGGCTGACGATCCGGCTTGGACCTGCCGATCCGGATCCTGAACGCAGTTTCTCACTGCGGGTAGCCGATCCGGATCGCAATCATGAACTGATCCGGATCGCGGCTAGGGTTTTATAAAGAACAAAAGGGTTTTGATTTCTTTTACTCCAATCTTTTGTTCCAAAGTTTCCAGAGCCTCTCTCTCTAGATTTCATCCTTCTTGGAAGCTTTCAAACTCAAGTTCTTCAACTCCAAGTAAGTTTTATTGATCAAAATCTCGGTTTTTCACCGTTTTTTTCTCTATTCCTCCTCAAACGTGTGAATTTCTTGGATCGACTTTGTTTGTGGATGGTTTTTGATCAAATTTCTTTTGAAATAAGAACTCTGGGTAGATTAGTTTTGATTATATGCTAGGTATTCTCCTGATTAACGGATTTTTAGGCTTCGATTTCTAAAATTTCGGTTTTAGGGCATATAATAAGGATTTTCGAAAATCATGCAATTGATCTATTTTTAAAAGTCCTTTTGCAAAACTAATCTGATTCTTAGTCTCTCTACATGATTATGATTGTTTGGGTACAATTTTTCAAATCTTTGAAAATTAACAATTTTCTCATGTGTTCTTGAGTTGGTCTTCACAGGATACTTTTTTCACTAGCAATCAAAATGGTGATCACTTGGATTATTTTCCTACTTGCTGCCATGGTACATGTCAAGGATACTGCCAAGCCTAAGAAGGCTAAGAAAGCAAAGAAGACTAAGGTTGATTCCGACACTGAATCAGAGACAGAGTCGATCGACTGGGATAACATCGAAATCGAGCAAGCTGCTCCCATTGTCTCCAAAGGGAAAGCAACTGCTGAAGCTTCAAAACCTACTGCAGCTGAAAAAGGGAAAGCACCAATGGAACCAAGTCCAGTTGGAACAAAAAGAAAAACCGGTGCAAGAAAAAGAGGCAGTGCTCAGGGAATTACCATTGAGGAACCAGTTGCTAGGCAGCCTCCTCCACAAGACTTCATCAGCTCCGACAGAATCAAGGATTTTGAGAAGAGGGAATGCATTGGCGAGAGACATGTCAATGTCAAACCAATGAAGGAACGATCTGTAGCTTTTGGGACTTTGTTTGACCAAGTTGGTCTTGCTCAAATTTGCAACTTCCCTGAGACTACTGGGTACTGTCCACACTCAGTTCGAATGTTTTATCAGAACGCTGCAAGTCTGATTGATCACGAGGATGGACGTCGTGAATTTCACACTTTGGTTAAAAATATCAAAATCAAAGTCACACCCCAGCTGATTGGAGTTGTGCTAGGTATGACAGCCAGAGCTGATGGACTCCATTACCTAAAAACCCAAAGCTTCAACGACAACTCCTGGAGAGTTGTAGTTAATGGAATTTGTCTTCCAAATACTCGGTCGACCGGAAATTCTGTTTTCTCTAAAGAGCTACGACCAGAGTATCGGTATATAAACTTCATTGTCTGCTACAACATTCTTCCCAACATGAATACGAAGGTTCTTCGATGGGACAGAATGTTATACCTTTATCTTCTTGGAAATCCGGCCGCATTGATGGGAGCAAACTTGAATATTCCCTATCTCATTTGGTCAAGGATGGCGCGGTATGTGGAACACTCTCATCCCACAGAAAGACTACCCTACCCAATGATTATCATGCGCATCCTTAGAAAGTTTAAAGTCGATACAAGCGCGAGCTCATACATGTACAGTTTGGGCACCATTAATGAGACGACAATTGTGAAGTCTCTCTCGACGAAGCCAGATGAACCCATAATACCTCCTCACCGGCGACAAGCACAACAACAACGAGCGACAACCTCTGCACCGGCAGAAACTCCTCCTGTTCCACCAGCACAGCAGGCACCTCCATCCACTTCTGATGATGATGCGTCAGTGAGTTCAATCTTTAAGGAACAACAGCGACTCTCAAACGAGCAAGAGCGCATGGCTACTGATGTCGCTGAAATGAAAGAGGATATCAAAGAAGTTAAGAAGGAACAAGCTTCTATAAACAAACGGATCAAGAAAATGTTTCAGAAGCTTGGGTGTATCAGCTCCGACGACTCTGCATAAAGTTTTTCTTCTTTTCTCTAATCTCTCTTTTGCAGGTTTTTAAGTTTTTGTTCTTATTTAGTTCTCAGGAGTTTCTTAATTTTGTTCTATTTAACTCTCCTTAAAGTTTTTGTGATTTTGGCTTTGTTTGTGACAAAAAGGGGGAGAGAGTTTAGAGAGAACTTGAACAATGAACTTGAACAATGATGTGATGTGAACATCAAGGTAAGTGAACATCAAGGGAACTTGAACAATGATGAACAATGCTGATGTGAAATTTTGTACACAACAAGGTAAGTATCACTTCAACTTCAACTTTGGTTTTCATCTTGTGATTGTTTGCATGTCTCTACTAACTATTCGACTAACTATTTGGGCATGTAATATGACTAACAAGTTGATGTTGGACTAACATTTTGTGACATTTGGTTTTTAATTGCATAGAAGATATGTTGGTTTTTGACTATGATTCTCTTACATATCTGAATTCTCAAATGTCATGATGATCAGATAAACTCTATCTCTGTACTAGGTTTTGAATGCTAAATATTCTTGAGGTATCTAACGATCTCTTTTTGTCAAGAATGATTTCTTTGTGCAGAGAGTACAGATGTCTAAGTCTAGAGTCTGTTTTAGGAGTTTATCTCATGTTTTTAAATTTTCGGATCTCCATTGTAAATTTTTGTTGTATGGTGATAGCAACAAAAATATCTTTTTGAATTTTCTTTAGTGGATCTGTGTTTTGTCACGAAACCGCCAAAGGGGGAGATTGTTACGGAATTTGAGTTGGCGTAGTTTCGTGAAAGTCTCAAGTCTTGAAGATTGAAGGTGAAGAAAGTTGGATCATTTAACTCAATCTCAAGAAAGAAGAATTCAAAAGGATCAGGTATGTTTAACCTAAGATTTTGTGTGATCCGAATACTTCTTGTAGTGTAGAAACACTTGGAAGAATCTTTCATTGCATAAAAATCAAAAACTGGACTTGGGACATGTTCAGGATCCGGATCAGGTTGTTCGATCCGGATCCCGAAGGTGGTTTGTTCATACACCAGTTCAATCCGGATCGTAGCCTCTCTTGATCCGGATCCCGAACACTGAGTTTACCATCTTCCTTGAACGATCCGGATCAGGCTTCGCAATCCGGATCCCGAACGTTGATGTTTGGTGAACTGTATGAACGATCCGGATCAAGCACTTCGATCCGGATCCCGAACCTTCGTTTTTCTGGAATTACCTGACTCGTTACGACGATCCGGATCACAGCTAATCCGATCCGGATCGCCGTCCGTAAAATTTCCAGAAATGTTAGGTTTTTGATTCTTATCTCCTTCCTAGGGTTTCTAACCTATAAATAGACCCTATGATTCATTTCCTAGGGCAAGCCGATAAAAAGGAAAATAGCCGTCATTTTCATATATCATTTTTTACGGCTCTAGATCCACAAATACAGAAGAAAGGAAATCATTAGAGAACACTCTATGTTTCTTCATCTATATTGATTAGTTTGATTCTAGGTTTTCATACTCACATCTTGAGTTGAATCAAACTAATGAATACTTAGATGGTATTTCCGATCTATCTTTGATCTAAGTATTCGGCGGATCATCACCACCCAAAAACAACGATTTACCCTAAAAATCGGCGCGTGGATTCGCGTGTCCTTGTGGATTCAAGGTTCAGCCGCTCTCGTGGATTCGGAGCGAGGCACGTTCGTGGATTCGAAGGGTGCTATTGGGTGAAGACCGTGGATTCGGTCGGACGTCGTGGATTCGACGTTGGACGCCGTGGATTCGGCGTTGGGCGCAGATCGTGGATTCGAGAAGCGTCGCGGAGCGAGCGGAGAAGATCCTCTAGGAGCGTATGGAAAAGGTTGAGTCGTAAGTGTGTACGGTAAATCACCTTGTACGTGTTTTAATTCTAGTGGATTTCTGCCGTGTTATCGGTCCCATGGTTTTTTACTCCGGTGATGGAGTTTTCCACGTAAAAATCTTGCGTATTATTTTTATTTCCGCATTGGGTTTTTATCGCAACGATTTTTTGAGTGTTTATACGTTTACACCTATTCACCCCCCTCTAGGTGTTTTTTCCCCTATTTAGATCCTTATTACATATAACCCAACAGTAGGACTATGCATGATAGTTTATTTTCGGGTATAGCATACTATATTGTAGGAATTGTTATTCCTTTTATCATATGTTAATATAGTTATATTGGAACTTGACCT